>JANHGB010046733.1:0-11643 GCA_026283785.1 Coracopsis vasa
AAAAATTTAAAAACAAAAAAAAAAAAAAAAAAAAAAAAAAAAAGCTATAATAGGTCTTCACTAAGCTCTTTCGTCATTTTAGTGTTTGGTGGGGTTTTTTGTAAATGAAAAACTTAAGATTTATTTTATGTTTTAATATATTGACTCATTCAAATGAATGAACCCTCAATATTCCTTACAAATTGGGAATACAGGCTCTGCACATGACCTTGGAGAAAAAAAAAAAAAAAAAGGCGGTAAAAAAAACCCCCAAACACCAAACCAACCAAACAATTGAACTTGCTACAGAAAAATATTTAATGTCTCATGTCTGTAATCTTTATTTCTTAAGCAAACACACTCAAAACTAACTGCCAGGAACTGCATGGTTCTGCTTGACATTACAAAAAGTGCTTTATGCCTTATTCTCAAGTGAAAAGTAAGAGTATGTTTAACCAAAAGTCCAATCAAAATTCTACTTTTTAAGAGTTAACTAGCTTGCTGTGTGATCAAGTCTTATGCCCTAAGTGAATATGCACAGGTTGCTTGGAAGAGTGTCTAATTAATTTGACAACTTGAGATATGTGCAGTGAACCCCATATTATTCAGGGAAACTCAAGCCAAGCAAACTGAAACAAACAAAACATATATTGGAACAAACTTGTATTTACTTGATTACACAGAAAAGCACTTTACAAGCAGGCATAAAGGTACAGCCCGGTACACTGCAAAACAGAGTATGAAAGACAAGCCACTAACAGGAAACTGCCATTTACAATAAAGGTTGTCAAAGGTAAGTGTTAAGAAAAATTCTTACAGTGTTCATCTTTCAACTGAAACTTCAGAAGTGAGCGAACTTTATTACAGGAACTTATGCAACCTTATAAATGTTTTGTCATATAACTACCTATCTTAACGGTTAAGTAAATGCCATCTGTTTAAGTCTTATTTGAAGACACTTCACCTGCGAGCCGAAGAGAACAAAATACTTAAAATGCCCAAACAGTAGGACACTGAAGTTATACACTCCACTGTACACTGTTCTAAACCCAACAAATAAGAAAATAATAGGAACATGTGCAAAACAAATCCGTCTTCTGTGGAACATTGTGAAGTGTCAGAAGAACACTGGCAAAAGCCCCACAAGGGGTAAAGAACAGCTGGGAGACTTCAATGCAAAGAAGTAACAATGGCCATGACAATTATTTAGCACTGTATTTATGAGTTTCCAAAAAGGACAAACAGTGATGAAAGACATAAAGCTAAAGCTAGGATACCATAATGTTTGCTATATATACTATACATAACTATGCTAGGATACCAAAATGCAAGGAAAGCAACTCCATAAAATATTTGATAAAAAGTGGATTTTAAAAGTCAGGTTAAAAATAGTAAACTTGATTAATAAAAAAAATAATTAAAAAAAATCATACTGAAAACCCAAGCTCTGTATCAGCAGAGGCATGAGAAAGGCCAAGTAGATTTCAGCCAACTGCAATGACTTACAGTAAGTAAAACAGTAAGGTCTTCTGCACTTAAAGGTGTAAAACAGATCTGCTATTAGCCTGTGAAGATCACCCACGTATTTCAAATGTAAACATAAGCATACAACTCATGCCAGTATAGAAGCTTACTACATCAAGAAGATGTGCCACTCAGAGAAGATAAAGTATTTTCCATAAGTGCTTTCCAGAAAACTAATTTAAATCAATTTGCTTCACAGCAAAGATTTTGTTAATCTTTCCCAAGATCAAAGCAACATTCCTCAGACTATTTTCTACATTAAACATCCTCACACAAAATTAGAGAACATGGGAGAAGTTAAGAGAGAACCACCAGAACCACAGTGATTTGCAATAACTTCCCCGGTAAGTGTGCAATCAGTTCACTAAATTCCATAAAATCTAAATATTTCATAACACATCGTAATACCCTCTAACTAAACAGACTGATACAAAACTATCTTCCAAATTCAGTCACAAGGTCTTTGCTGTAGCCCAGAATTCTCTCAAACCAGCAGAAAGAAAAGCTTGTCAATTCAGCAGCCTATTTGATAAGATCGATGCCTGAGAATCGTTAATTTCATTTACCGAACCCACACTATGAAGATAACTGTCATAATTAAAACTACATATAAAAAATACTTTGCAGTCAAGACTGAGAAACAATTTTAATATGCTATGTCATAAAAAAAACCCTATTACTTAGAAAATTATTCCCCTCTGTAATAAAAACCTATGTAACATTCTTCTGAAGTTAAGTAAAATTAACTTTCATAGTTGGCACCTCAATTATGCGTTAATTGAGGACAAGGATAAAAAGTCTACAACTTCATTAAAAGTACATCTACAACTAAGATAAAACTGTTGAAACAATAAAAACTAGTAACAGTCCACTGTTATGAAACTACAAAAGCACTACCACTGTATGGTTTCCTTATTACTAATCAGAACATTAGAGCAACATGTCAATTCCCAGCTGATTCTACCACTAGAGGCTGTTAGCACAGAGAAACTAGATACTAAGGTTACTCAAACATATCATAAAACACAAATTGGAAAGCAACTTTAAGACCAAAGATATATCCACATCCTTTAGAGCAGCTAGAACGTGTGGGGAATAGCACATAATACAACCTTCTTTACTGTTTTCCAGTGTCATTTCAAGCACTGGAGAAGGGGCAGAGGAAGAGAGCACAGTATCATGAGAGACAAACATTTTTCCCTTTTCTTTCATCATTTTAAGGAGTAATAAATCCAATTTTATTAAACAAGAAATAACCGGTAATGTAATTGAAGACTGGACTCAAACAAGGATCAAATGTTTTCAAGTCTCACTATTCTTCAGAAGATGATATGGATAGAAGTTTATAACGAGTACTGCCCATGAGACTGTTTGAATAAAGCCATACAGCTAATAAAACAGCAATTCTATACAATTACTTTAGAACTTCTAAAACAATTAAATTCTGAAAATAGGTATAAGTTTCACTTTAATGTTTAATCTTTTCTGACGTGTAATGAGGGCAAGCTACCACTGAAAGGCATAAGGCAACAGCATGTAACGTATACCTTTTATAATGGAGTTTGCTCAGCACTTTAGCCTGTCTGCTCTTAGTTCAGGGGAATAGTTCTATGCACAAACAGCACTAATTTAGGTATCTGCAGGATTAACTATTAGTTTATACATCTGTGAACCATAAGCACACTTAGTGGTATAAAACCACAGCACCAAGTTCAGAAATATGTTACTTTCATTCCTAATGTTTATCTATGTAGCAAGTAATAATTTCGCGATATTGGAAGATTCAGGTTTTAAAAGCAAAACCTCTGACAAATCACTTCAGGATTACTAAGGCTGTTAGATTTAAAAATTAAGAAACAAAAAATCAAATATGAAGCACGAGAAGATTGTGACTTAGTAACTTCACTTACACGAGCAATGCAATAATCCTTTGGATTTTCCTTCTCCAGACCATATTTTTCCAGTGCTTCAATAACTGCAAAGTCTGCAGTATCCGTAGTGGACAGCAGGATTGTCTTGTACGGTATATTTGGTTTTAAACTGTCTGCATAAATTCTCAGTGTCCCACCTTGGAAACAAAATTTAATTAATAATGCTACCAAAGAATACAAAGACAGAAATATAATAAATGGCAGAACATAAGAACGAACCCCTTCAGAAATCATTTAGTCAATCCACTAATACAAGAAAAGTTACATAACATCCCTAAAATAATATCTCTGCCATTGGCAAAAATCTCCAGCAGTGCTTTCCTAATTTCTCTAAGCAAGTCTTTTTCCTAGTTCTTCACCATTCTTTATGCTACCTGAAGTTAAAATGAAACAGCGACAATGACTGGACGAAAAACTGACCTTTCCTCAACCTGACAGCAAATTTGTGCTGACTTTCAAGAACCTCTCCCCTCTTTAAAAAGCCCAGTTAAGATTCCCTTCAGGTGATGTTTTCTACACCTGCAACTCCCTCTTCATTACTCTGACACAGAGAGAATGCATCATCGGAAGTTTTACCAGTACTAATATTGTTTCATTTATTTAACACTGATGTTTACACAAGCACTAGTTTTGTATCCTCACCCCCAAAAATGTGAAATACTTGATCATCTATATTCACAAGATCTACCAGAACCCTCTGTGCAGACCTGAACAATCATTCCTTGCCATCCTGCATTTGAGCTACTGATTGCATTTTTACGTTCAGGTCATTCAGCTTGTTCTTAGTAAAATGAGTAACATTTATTTCACAAAACTTCCTCAGTTTGTCAGTTTAATAAGCCTAATTCTGTCCTTCATTCTTTCCCAGTTTAGCACGGTTATCAAGATTTCTAGAATATTCTCTTAAATCAATTTGCACATCACTGAAAGCTTTGACTTGCACTCAGCACAGAACGCACTCCTGTGGAATGCTATCTCTACAAATCCTACATTCAGTTACGTCACAGATGAAATCAGCCATGAAGTACAAAAAACACTGGAGAAAGCAGAAGTCAAATTTACAGAGGCTGTTTGTCTTAAAAATACTCTTTCAGTAAACAGTTTAATGTTTAGAACTTAACCAGAAGAAACCCGAGCACCTGAGTCTGGTCTGCCATCAGAACTGCGAAATTCCTGCATTCTCTTCTCCAGTTTTTGCTGTCGACGCCGTTTCATAACCACCTCAGGATTTGATATTGTGCGAGTGAAGCTGGTCTCAGGCATATCTTTGTAAACCTCAGCTGCAAGGCGAGAATTCTCACTGCCAAGTTAGTTTAAACAAACAGAAAAAAATCATTATTAACATCTTAAAATACATATATCCTCAGCATTTCATAAAAGATAAAAGGCAAGTAGAATTCATACACATAGGAAATGAATTATTATAACTTGGTTTCTACATGAACTTTACTTTTGCTAGGATTACCACTGTTTATGTACCCTGCTCACCTGAAATAGACAACCACTATTTTAAGTATCGATGGTTGCTAGTTTTCACTCCTAAAGAGCATGGGGGAAAGGCCTTAAAGAAACTTTACACTGTACCCCTAACTTTGTTCTGATTTACAATACTGCAAACCATGTGGAAGCAATTAGCGTGTGCTTGCAGCTCATATTTTTTCTTTTGCTAATGCACTTAAATACAATTCTATTTTAATTAAGAAAAAAAAAATCAAGATCAAGCTAAGTAACAGCACAGAATACTGAAAAGGTCATGCTGACATCTGAAACAGACTACAAACATATCCATGCAGAGAAGTACTTCAGGTAAGAAAAACATGTCAACCATTTCATCTCTGAGAATTTGTTCTCAATTACAATCATCACTGACTTTCTGGGTATATTAAAAATCCACCATTAATGATTCCCCCTCTCCCCCTGTGTATATTACACACGAAACCTACAAAATCTGGTACAGAGACTAAGCTTAATGTAGATCTTTCTCAGCTTTCTAGTTCTTAATATAGTTATTCATGCCTGACTCTTGTACTCCAGTTTTCTGTACAAGGATTAATGCATGCCCTGCCCTGTCTCAGTAAGACAAAGCAGATTTGGGAGCAAGAGCTGAAGAACTTGGACAACTGGCTATCAAAATGCATCTCAGAGAAAAGAAAACCAATAGTCAGGGGATAAGTCAAATGCAAACACCTACACATACTAATTTTTCTGGCAAAAGACAAAACAATCAAACATAGCCAGAGAAATAAACCCACTCTAGAATAAATGCTCAAAATAAACATAATGCAGAAAGTCCATGTCACCAAGAATGCCAATTTCTGTCCAAGGACAAATAGGTGGAAAAAAGCTTATTTCATGCTTTAAAAACAAAGCTAGTGGCAAAATGTATATACAAATCACAGAAATCGCCATCAACTACTTTTGAAAGAAACAGCTTATTTAGTAGACAGGACGAATCCTTTAAAGTAAGATGTAGGTTACATGAGCTTATCAAAGTTTAACACACTTACATATCATCCCCATGAAGAAGTCTATCATCTTTATCTGATGCTTGTCGTAATGCCTCTTTTTCACGCCTCTTCTTTTCTTTTTTTTCTTTTTTTGAGAGAGTTCGTTTGAAATTCTGAATTACTCCCTCTTTTTCTTGTTTCTCAGGGCCATTGCTCTGAGCCTTCTGAAATAAAGGAGTTTAAAACAACTTCCATCATTCTTAGTCCAATTAAATGTCAGTATTAGTTTTAACTTTCTAGAGAAGTCTGATTAAGACACAGTATCACTAACACAAAAACAATACTTCAAGCAACAATACTCCATTACACAGGGATAGGACTAATACTCTCAAGAATAAAACAGAAGGTAGAAATAATTTCATGTTCCAAAGCAGGTATTAACTGATTGAACATCTCATATTCAAGAAAGCAAAGAAAAAATAGAAATGTACTTGATTAATGCTTACTATTTCACCTTAAAGATTAACTGAGGCTGCAAACAAATTTCTGCCTCCCAGCAAAAATACTTCACAAAACAACACTGCACTTCATCTGTTTTCAAGACAACCATGCTGGAGCATCAGATAATAAACTACAGAAGGAAAAACATTAGAAAGGACATTTCCCCTATGGTTTGTTTTTCTGAGTTGTCCTTCCAGTGTTCTCTTCTCCAACTCCTGCTCCTTGCACACACCTGCATCAAAAGATACCTACAATCCTAGGCTCATTTGCCTTCTGAAGATGAAATAATAGAAGATGAGAGAAAGATGATGCAGGGTTTTTTTCTTCTATGAGGAAGTAAAGAACACAGAAGAAAGATTGAAGATTACTTAATTCAGTGAATAGGAATAGCAAGTCTGGTAGATGTAGTGGAAGACATCATTAATTTTCTCTCCCCATCTCTAACATGGATGCATCCTGCAGCCAAAAATATAGCGTAAGAATAGCTAGTTCATGTCCCGATACGCAACACACCTTTACAATTAACAAGCTCTAATTCCAAGAGCAAAAGAAATTTAGTGCTCAGTCCAAGAGGAAAAACTTATCTGAAGATAGCCCACGCTGAACAGCACATTTTCCAAAGATATAAACTTCTTAGTTAGATATATATATATAATTATATGACTCCAGAAGCCAAAGTCTCATCTAATTTTATATTTCAATTATTAACATATAAAACCCCCAAACCATAACACTTTTGCATGGCTCATGTTATGTCCCTCATTTTGCACTTAGAATGAAAAAAAAACCCAAACCAAACCAAAACACACCTCCCCAAAAGGAAACGGTCTCCCAGCAGTTTTGTTAAGAAATACTATGTTACCCAGGGAGGTAACAATTTTTAGTTAACTCCCTCCGGCATCCCCTTTTAAAGGCTCTGCAAGAGGCAGGATTACCCCCTAAGTGTTCGGCATCATACACTATTTCAGGAAAGTTTTAATTCATGTTAGAACAAAGCAAGCTCTACATTCTCTGGGCTTTACATGCTCCAGTACTAGACAGCTATATGGATCAAAGCATCACAAGCCATTTGAAAGATGTGTTGCTGATGTGCTCCATCCGAATGCTGTGTTGTGAAGATGCATGTTAAGTATTTCAAAAGACTAGCTCCAGATATCAAAGGTCAGCAGCAGCAGTTATTCTCAGGAATTAAGAAAATAGTAATTATGTTTTGCTATATAAGCAAGCCCCACAAACTTCAAAACCACTGTTACCACTAGCATACTCCATGAGAATACTCACCTTTGGAGGAAGCGTATCATTTTCATTCTTGAGAACAAACCTTCCCTCTCGATCATCTTTGTTCCAGTTTAATTGTACAACTAGAGGCTTCTCATCCACATCTAATCTTCTTTCTTCTTCAAAAAAATGAAAAGCAGTAAGTTACTAAGCAAAGATACTGAGAAACAAGTTAAAGGTCTTAAAAAACAGAAGGCTTGCTAACAGTGCACATCAGCCGATTTTTCTCTCAAGTACAGGAATAGGAAGTCTGGGGAGGTAGAAATGCATGATCCCTTTCCAGCAACCAGTCTATGTATATTCCCTCTAGCTACATAAGCTGAACGTCCACATAAAGTAGTCTTGCAAACCTCCTTTGTCAGAACTAAAAATGGGAACATAAGATGATCACTCAGAAGGAGAAGTTACATCTACGGTTATAACGTTTCAGACTTCATAACTTCATGACACTTCCAAATTCTTATTTTCCTTATTTTAAACTTAACCAGCCTGATTGTGGCCCAAGAATTGCTATTCAGGAAAGACTACACAAAAATAAACCAGAGCGCATAATGGATTTTTTCTTTATTTCATACATCTACTAGACAGCATTTCATTTAGTGCACTATACATATTTTAAGTATATGAAAAAATCTGAGAATGTTGCTGCCATTTATCTCCCATCTAGAAGGAGGTGACGCTACATATACATAGCAAGACAACGCCACCTTTGCAGTTACATTTAATGAGAAACACTCCTATTGAACGAGGCACCTCTCTTACAAGCCACATTTTAAACATCAGGAACTTGATCTGCAAAGGAAACCATTTCATTTTTACTACTAGTATGGTGCTACCAGATTTTTAAGGAAACCTAAAGTAGAATAACCACATACTATTAATTGCTTAAATTAGTGATGACACATGCACTTTTTCCTAATACCATGCAATTTGTTTGCATCAAGTTATCATTTGCATATTCTGGAAAGTGATGCATATGCCAATAAATTTCCATTCACTATCTCAAATTAAATAATTTTCAGTCTTTCAAAAGCAAAATTCAAGGGAGTTAAATCACTTGTTTAAGCTTCCAAAGTACAAAAGAGTGCAACAACATGCTTGTTTCTCCTATTCCTGCATCCACCACTACCACGACACACACTACCACCTTCCAACTAGAATCCTTTTACTACTGGGGGAAGACAAACGCTAGCAGCATCAGAAGGTTATTTAGATATCTAAGTTCTTCACAGGTAACATGAAAGGATCTGTTTAAGAAACACAGTGTCTTCAAATAATACTATGTTGAGCTTTCCCCAATTTAGCAGTACAGGAACACCAAAGAACTGAGGATGTACTCAAATTAACACTCCTATTATCCCATTATAAATTTAGCCTTTACCTACTAGTCCTAAAAATAGCAATTCTATCAACAAATTAACAGGATGTCAAGTACAGCATTTAATAGAACATAATCAAAACTTACATAAACTGCAGGCCTGATATGAGTACTTACATTTCTGAACACCTCTCCCCACGTAACAGTAGCAATATGCTTAGGAACAAATCCAAAAAAAAGACCCAAGTTATATGGTTCAGAAGCTGAGGGTAAACGTATTTTGGCTGGGGTGGACAGGAAAGCGGTGTGGATGCAGGCAAGGCTTCACGACTAAATACTAACCTCCACTGACGTGCACCTCGTAAAGCGAGTATTTAGGGGACGACAACATTCGCATGTCCGGTCGAAACTTCTCTGCAAGAGTTTCTATCACATCTTGAGTTGTGGCAGTACTAGACACACGGATACATTTTGTTGCAAAATTTCCAGCTGCTTTGTCTTGAAAGTAGAATCTCATTACTCCATGAAACTCTAGATCCTGTAAAGAAATAAAAATACAAATCTGAGTGCTGGCTAACAGTATCAACGTTCAGAGTCCTCCGATTATTTATTAGTTACAAATATTTAACGAAAATATAAGACATTCAAATACCACGCTGCTTTTCAAAATTTTGAGGGCAGTAGAATTTACTAACAAGGACACCATGAACTTGGAAAGTTAAAAAAAAAGAAAAAAGGATAGTCTGTAAAAATAAATCAGGTACTTTATATTAGTGGAAATATTAAAACTTGGATCTCTAAATACTCAAATTTACAACTATTGTCAGGTTTGTCCGAGGGAGAACACAACTTTTTTTTTTTTTTTTTTAACCCAGAAACATGACTTGATGCTACTCTCAAGGTTTACTGCTACCCAGAGCAGGCCTCTATACTCCACATCTGTACGAGCACAGGCTAAATATGCTTGAGGAACAGCAACATGTCTCAAAGAAAACAGCTTTCTGTCACAGAAGAAAAGCATCATCTTTTCTCTCTCTCCTTTACCCCGTGCATGAGCTACTCCCTCTTATACTGGCACGCTGGTCCCAGAAACAGCCTTGTTAGTTCTCCGTACAGCTCCCTCAACACTCTAGGAGAGAAGAAAAGCTCCAGTTCCAACACAAGGTGGAAGAGAGGGAAGAAAGGGACTGCAACTGTTAACCAGGTGGCTACAGCACAGCTGCAACATCAATCTGTTCCAACTATCGTAAATTTACATCCTCAGATAATTACTTCAGGGATGAGAGTCCTGTCTTCCAGTCCAGCCTACCAAACTGCATGAGGATTCTGGCTGCTCATGCAACTCCATCACCAGTCTGAACAGCGACTCCAAATTCAAATTCCTGTTCCCCAGCAGTCTCCACCTGATCAAATCCTTGGCCCTTGCATAATTCCCAGCACTGCACTCAGGGGGAATGAAGAAGATTCAAGTGCCCTAGCTGACAATGCCAAGTTTACAGTTTAATAATCATTGTTCCTTTTTCACTTTCCAGAGCCTTTGAAAGAGACATATCCTCAGATGTCGAGTGTGGTGGTGGATTTGATGCTAAGCACAGCCCTTTCCAGTACTATATCTGGTCCCATGAAATATATGGAAACATTTCTCTTAACAATAAAGAACCAGAGATATTTATTGAAGCTACTCTATCATTCAGAAGACCTTCACAAAACCAAAACAAACTAAAAAAAGGTGGTTTAGCCCATTCTATGATAAACATCTCAGTCACCTACATATACACACAAGCACACACTGTTCTTCCCAGGGTGCTCCCTAGCCCGCGTCAATACAACATCCACATGCAAATGCACCATGGATCTACATGCAATGGCCAATTTTGTTTTATTCTCTATTGTTACCCTAAGAATTTATAGAATTAATCTTTCTGAGCCTAAATTGGCATTCCTACAGAATTATCTAGTGTCACCCCTCCTGCAAGGAGTTACAGGTTCCACATGTCTTACTTGACACTAACTGCCTCCTCCCCATCCACTCTGACTGCAATTATTCAAAGTTGGGTCTCAATTCTTCAATGTCGAGTATTTCTTCAACGCTTTTTCCTTTTAGAAAAGAAGTAACTGATGAAGAATCATCACTTCAGTATTGTTTCATTGCTTTGACAATCTGGATGTGAAAACAACTGAATACGTTGACCGCTGTCTGTTACCCGCCATCCTTTTCTATGGCAGGTTCTCAACAGTTACTACTCACCTCTGAAAAGCACCCTCTTATCTTCATTTCCTGTCTTTAATTATCTATCTCAAATTATTAATGAGTTATCCATATGAGGACTTAACCCTTCTTATGCAGAAGGCTACCAAATGACTTCTGGAAATGCTACCCACCATAGCAAATTAGAACTTCCTTACTATGTGTTCTTGCTAACTCCTTCAGTGACCTCCAAAAGGTGTAAGGCACAACTTCTTTTCACAAAGCTCTGTTGATCTTTCCACAATCTATTCTAATTACTATGTGCCCATGAATTCTGTACACTGCTGTAGTTTCTAATCTGCACAGACAACATCCTGAGTAAAGGTTCTTTTAATACCTGCCTTACACTGCATTTACATCCAATTACTTAAAGGTGTCTAGCTAAATTCTTATTTTCCTTATTTTAAACTTAACCAG
>JANHGB010046734.1:0-51781 GCA_026283785.1 Coracopsis vasa
GGTCCTCTACCTCTTTTCTGTTTTTTCAGATCTGACCATCAAACCTGTGTTTACCTTCCTTATCTCTCACACATTTGATCCTATTCATATTAGTTCTCTCGGTTAAGCATAAAGCTTGTGTCATTGAAGGGGGATGTTGAGTTCATGCAGAGGACAATCACCCATTATATTAGTTTTTTCACAGATATTGTGGTGGATTGAAACATACAAAGTTTCCGGATGCAAGTACAAGACCTAGGAAAATGCAGAGCTGTAGGTAGAGGGGCCTACTCTGAGAGAAAATATAATTTGGATCTATGACAATACCTAAAAGAGATTATAATAAAATTCAGACAAGCACATTTTTTTTGGTCAGGTTATAAGGCTACACTAAAGCAGAAGATAGCTAGCCTGCTCACAGATATCTGCATACTTGAGGTACAGCCATTCATCCCTAAATTCACCCACAGAACTTAAGTCCTTCCTTAATGTCCTTCTCTCACCCACAGATGAGTGACTGACTCCTTTGCCTGCAATTGGGTGCTGTTTTGACAAGGGAACAGTGGTACCAAAATGCTTGGTACCTTCAAGTTCCACAATAGCTGTTAGAAGTTCTTTCACCCCCCTCTCCTTATTATGTGTCTGGGAAAGGACAATGAGACATTGTCAGCATTCTGCTGTACAATGGGTTTCTTTAAAATGGTTATCCTCAAATAGTCCATATTTGTTGAGGTTAATGACAAATCCTTAACGTATATTTTTTTGTTTCATTTTGCGTACAGGTGTTAAAAAGAACTACAATGAATTATGGTCAGTTTACAGACATACGAAAATCTGAATTACATGCTGGATTTCAGAATGTTTAACTCTGTCTAATTCCATTACACAAATGTTGAGCATCTTCTTGGTCATTGCTAATTATATCTCTAAACATTCTGCAAGGAAAGGCAGCCATGTCAATGCACATAGAGAAAACAAATATTGCCCGCTGGTTTTGTTTTCTCTTGCTCTGCTGTTCTCAATCTGAAGCAACAGTTGCCTACAATGAAAATTTTAATTCTTCTTTACACTAGTTTTGTTTTGAAGTTAAAATAACATCAAAAGTTCTAAAAATAAAAGTAAGGTAAATTAAAACACATCAGAGAAAGCTCCTGTGTGACAAGTGCTGAGAAACTTAGAGGAAAGCTCAACATAACTTAAACAACAATATGTAACCAGAGAGTTACAATCAGAGAACTCAAGATCAAAAGTGCATCAAAGCTCTGAGAACAAATATCATTTCCAATCTGATCCTAATCAGAGAGGATATTATATTTCCCTATAAGTAAATAAGATTGTGTTTGATATACACCTTAACTGTATTTTCTTAAAGCCAGTCTACAGGAGATGAATGAAGCTAAATTGCGTTACCAGAAAGAATGGTATAGTGGCATATCATTGCAATCGTTTTGATTCCATACTAATCAATACAGTGTGTATACGGTTACTCCTATGGACATATTCCTGACATGTCTTTTTGTTTGTATTTTCTGAGCTGTTCCATAATTATTAGGAAAAAAAATGCTTTTTATGTGAAACATTGACAATAATTGCAATAAAACAATGAAGTTATTCTAATAAAAGTGAGACAGACCTATGTCGTCCGTTAAATATTCACAGTCTGGAAGAGAAGCTAATTGGCCTTTTTCTGAGAGAAAGGAAAAATGTTAGGAGAATGTTAGAACTTTTCAAATACATCCTAACAAATACAAGGGGTATCTAGGAAAAATACAGTACTAATGGAATATAACTCTACTACCCAAAACTGTATGAAAACTGGTTTGGATGGATCATTCCTCCAGTACAGTCTTCATAGTAAAATTCATTATATTCAGAGTGCAATATTAACTAAATATTTAACTCATCGTGTTCCATAAGGTCACCTTGACATTTTGACTCTGAAAGCTTTCATTAAGATTAAAGCCCATTTGTAAGGTGAATGCATTGTCTGACCTCAGAACCACTTACAAAGAAAATATTTCTAGTCAGTACACTAATTTAATATACTGAATTCTGCTATTACAGTACAGAATATAAGGACACTCACTGAGATGTCTGATTTGCCTTAGATAAACATGAATTAAATATGACTTCTCAGAATATAAATGTTGGATGAATATACTTGGACATATCTTTAATTTTCATTACATACAGAATATTCCCAGAACTACTGTTAAAAGCATGAGTGTTTTTTTCAGATTTTGTGTGGAAATCTATCATGAGGAGGGAGCTTCATTAAATCTAAAGTGTTATCTTCAAAATGCTCTCTTCTGAATCATCAAAAGCAAGTAGAATTATCCATGAGGAACAACTGTAATCTTTTGCAATAACCAAAAATATTGCAGTAGTGAAGAACAGCAGCTCACACCTGAGAGATTTCATTGTATATCATCTAAATTGCTTTATTTTTATCCAAGACTTTTCACTGTGGAGTTAACTGCACTTCTTGCTTGTGCACTGCTGTTGAACAGCTTCTCAATCCAACACAGAAACAACAGGCCCAGAAAAGGAGAAAGATCTCCCACAGAAAGGGCTTCTAGAAGTTTGTTTGAAGGAGGGAAGCATATACACAGCCTGTCTGACTTAACAGTACCAGATAGAAAATCCTCCTGCCCAGTAACCTCTGTACTAAGAAGCAAACCTGAATTTGGGGTTTATATATATTCTATCTGCCTTGGAGATGACAAAGTCCCTATGGTTGCCATTTCTACCCATCATTAGCATAATCATTAGAATAAATAGAAGTTAGATATCTGATGGCAGGCTGCACTGCAAGGCCCAAGTGCGTGGACTTCGGCAGAGGGAACCTGAGCAGAGCAGGAACCATGTTTTGTCATTTGATAAAGTAAGGAGCTTTCAGCAAGCCTGCATCAGAAAAGCCTGCATCAGAAGAGCCTGCATCCAAGGCAGCAGCGAAAGCGTGTTTATATGGTGACAAAGTCAGGGTCACACAGGAACATCTGCAGATGACTTTCCAAACCTAGCTTTATTTGCTTAATATCAGATCCACTTTTATTAGTGTCATACAATTGAGATGGTATTATAAAAGTCTAAATGCAAATTAATCTCCTGAAATGAAAGACATTTCCAGGAATGTTTTAATGTAAATTTTCTTAAAAAGGTTTGGTTTGGTTGTTTGGGGTTTTTTTCACATTTCTGATTAAAACTGCAAGAAAACTGATATTTCCTTTTATCCTTCTCCTGATTTAAAAGACTCTTGTGAAACACTCTTCTAAAAAAAAACCTTTCTTGTACTAAAAAAATTGTTCTCTTGAAACATTGCTTTGGAGGATATAGATGCAATAGTGATGACCATTGAAGTTATTCACTCCCAGATGCCATTTTTTCTTTCCCCATCCAGTCCGGACAGTTGACAGCTGGTTTATTCCACCTACTCATGCCATTTCAGAATTAGGCTTCTTGACCTTCTTAATCTGTAGCACCAGCTGTCCCCTTCTACACAATGACTGTCAATGATCTGTTTCATTAAGGGACCACACTGAAGTTCAATCCTGCAGAGTGCCTAGACCACTGAAATTTCTTTCTTCATTAATGCATTGATACGCATTAGGTTAAACACATATTTTATTGCTTTGGAATTAGAGGATCCTGTACCATAGAGGACTGAGCCTGTATGCTAGATGGGGGACAGAGGTAGATGTGACAAATATCTTTTTGCTATCCTTTCCTTTGTGCAAGAGGGACACACTGAATCTTTAGGAGGAGTTTTTAATTAGATGGTTTAGTTTTTTCACTCTAACTGAAAGGAAAGAAGACAGAGAAGCAGCAGAGGGAATGATTCTAGGATTACAGGTTGATACGGTAGCAGTGCTTTGCTTACAGTAATTAAAGTGCAGTGGGCATAGGGAGTGATGCCTGGAGGGGACAGATGCCTGAAAGAGAGGATTCACCTAGATGTTACAGAAACACTGTCATAGAGGAAAATTCCCACTCCCACCAATGGACAGATTTTATGGGGTGTTTTCTGAGAACTTATAGCAATTTTGATCATAAATTTGAACACTTGAATTAAAACAGTTACATTGATGCAGGCAAGAGAAAGAAGGAATTAGAAGGAATTCTAGTTTACACATAGCTTATCTTCCGTCCCATCTGGCAATAGTTATACCACTTTCTGTCTCATCAAATATATCAACATTAACATTATTATACCTGTATAACTAAACAGGTTGAAGTCCTTGCATTTCAAAATGACCCAGTTCTTCCAGCTGAATAAATTTAACATAACACACTACTTCACAACCAGGCAGAACAAGAGGCACAGTAAGTCGTCTAATATATGCCCTTCATGAAATGGCAGTAAATCTGACCAATTTCACACGTCACCATATCTTTAAAGTGACATAACTGTATAATTAGATTTCCCACTTCTGATGTATATAGGCACTTACAGTACTCTTTATAAATACCCATATGTAACATCATGTAACAAACCACAGATGAGAGAAAATGGTTGGTAGTTGTGTGAAAAAATGCCAGTATCTATAGTTTTAGAAACACAAATATGACACAAAACCCCCAAAGAATTACACACTGGTAGTGGACAAAAAAAAACCTCCGCTATTAAAAGCACAGCAAACAGAGCAGAAGAATCCTTGAAACTGAATGAAAATAGAGACAGAGCAGAAATAGAGAAACTACAGCTTAAGAAGTTAGGTTTCAATCTACTCTTAGTCAAGTAAAAAGCATAATTCTGAAAGTGCACAAGCAAAATTAAATTCAAACCAAGGAAATCTATGATATACTCCAGTTTTTCAAAGTGCAAACTGCAAAATAATATACTTCTAAAAGCACATACATTTACTACAGTGAAGTCTAAGTACTTTCACTTATTTATAGAGAAATATGGCATGTATCTTCCTATGCATACACACATATGCAAAATCTGTAGAAGTCTGAACATTTTTCCAGGATACCCCCAAAATCTGATTTTTCACATCTGTAGATAGCAGTCCATTTGTACGACAAGAAATCAATTGCTAGCAACCAAGCAACTATGAGAGCTGCCTTATTCCAAGTGTTACTTTGTAAAAATACTCAGATGTCACTGGTTCAAATATTTGGCTTATCAAACACGGAATACCAGGGTTATTTGCTAACAAGATAGTGACCTGGTGTTATTGTGCAATGAGAAGTCTTTATGTCGAAGTTGGGGTAAATCATGGACACTTAGCTGCCTATCAGCTTGAGAACATGACAGCACCTGCCAGAAAATAGTGTGTTGGCCCCCTCCAGTGTCACAGCAAACGAAATGTGTCAGCTGTGGAACGTCAAATCAGCACGTCAGATACTGACTGACCATTATACACTGCTCTGATCTCACAGTTCTACCACAGCAGCTAAAAGTACTCTTCAGCAGCAGCTGGACTTAAATAAAAACAAAAAATAATGCTAAAATAGTGGACAATATTCAAGGGTCAATCTACTCTTAAGAAAGAAATATAACAAATAATTATTCTTCAGGTAACAGATTTAAATGAGAAGCAGGTAAAATCTGCAATATCTGGTCAGGGTTTGAGTAATTCTTTCTTCCTTTCCCCTTATCCTTCTTCCTCGTTTCTATTTTACAGTGAAGCATTTCCTTCTATATCTGAAAACGTTTTTTAAGGTTTTTTTTCTTTAAACTTGAAAGATTTATTTGTTTCTGCCTACATAAACTGTTCCACAAACTTCTACTGCCATTTTCCCCTCTACAATGAACAAAAGTAGTAAATAATCAAGAAAGTAGTGCAAATCTTCATGAAAATACAAGAACAACACATTACCAAAGCACTTCCCTCTTACTTTTGGTTCAAATAAACCCATTTCACACAGTAAAAAGCAGTGGTTACTTCAGAATATCTTGCTGCTTCTTGGACCTTACTGAGAAAGGTATCACTGTGAGCTTCAGGTACCTGAATCTGTTTCAGTAAGTTGAAATTGCCTCCCAGAGTGTAATGCATCAAAGCTCTTAGGATAGTTCCTCAGAAAAAGGTAAGTATGTGTCTGTTCTCACCCATTTTTCTCTGAAATTCTTGCCACAGGCTCAGATCCAATGCTTAAGGGAAACTGCAAACAGGGTATTACCCTGTATTACATAGCTCTTACTCAAGGCTGGGAAAACCAGACAGCTTTCCCACTGCTCTTAAAAGGATTATACATCAGTTTGGCAAATGACCTAGGACTGTCTCTATCATTCTGTACAACCTAGAACATTTCCCAGCACCAGGAAAATCTGGCCAGCATATGCAAAGTGGCAACTGAAGAAAACAAGATATGACTTCCCACAGTCCTCCTAGCACATCTGCCATTTGACAATAGATTTTCTGGGCTGCGATTTCTTTAAAAGGTTCAAACATCTGGTCAAAGATTGAAAAGGATTATTTTCAAGACATAACACACTGACACAGCTTAGAATAAGTCCCCCAATAACCTTTTTCCAGAATAAAGACTGTGTAAAGTTTCAAAGGATTTTCACTTAAATTTACACTCAAAGTGTCTCATATTGCAATAGGTCCACAAAGTCCAGCTGTCAATCTCATTCCAAAGTGAAGAAAAAGATGAAGGCTTTTTCCACAGAACTCTCCCCCAAAACTTAGTGTAGCTACATTAATGTAGGAACCTAAGCCACCAGCAACACCCTCCATCTCCTGTGTTCATTTCCTCTGACGCATTATAATTATGGCTTTGGGGTTTTCAGTTACAAATTCAATACAGGTGTCAGGATGAATTTTGTGACTATTGCTGTGTTGTAATTGTATGTGGAATGGTATATGGAATGGGGACACTGCAGCTTTGTGTAAACCAAATGTCTGTTACATGGGCATCCGTTATTCCTGTAGTCCTAAATGCCAAACAGGTTTTTGTCAGCAAGGAATGGGTGAAGTGAGAACATCTTTAGGGTGTTACAAATCTGTACTGTTTACAGCTGCATCATTAGACTCTACCATTTTCAGTTTTGCATGCTGTCTCCTGAAGGAGCTGCTGACAGGCCTGGTAGGGAATAACAGATGAAGTAGCCCAAACTATATTATTGTTTTGTTGGTTTGGTTAGTTAGTTAGCTACATAGGTTTTATCTCAATAGCAGTATAAGAAGAGAGGCTGGTAAGCAAAGTAGCAAATTGAAGCCAAGGACAAACTTCAAAAGCATCAGGCATCTCTGGTGACTTGAGTTCAGCTAAGTTCCTGGAAGCCCAAAAGGTTATATTTAAGTCATAAAGATTCGAGCCCCCTTCCAATGTTATCTTGGATTTTGGCAGATGACCTCCCCTTAGATCAATATTATCTCTAGATTTACATAGGTCTGTCTTCAGGTTTTACAGAATGCCATAAGGCGTAAGGAACACAAAGCAGTTGTCTAATACAGGGTTTCCCCTTAAAAAGATTTTGAACAAAAAGAATGGTAAGAAATAACTGCCTAAAAAATCCTACCATACAGTGTGTAGGAAACAGGGATTATACTTTGCTAAAATGTTGGCAGGCTTTCATAGACTGAATGATAGATGAGTTCTGCAGTGCCCTTTGATTGACTACTGCAGCCAGATGGATATCAGCACCACAGGCAAAAAAACACTAGGTTCTGAGAAACACTCATAATTGGCTGACATCTGCTGGCTGCAGCTGTGCATTGGTGTTGGGACCTCACCACTAACTACACCACGTGTCAGAGAACATGCAGCGGATTTTCATGGTATATTTATATTTATGTATAAGACAATTAGGTAAGGTACAGAGTACTTCAGGGAAAGGTAAAATGCTGTTATTTTTCTAAACAAGTGCTTTAAATTTATGTATATATAAAAAAAGCCTCCAAAACTAATTCTAGCTTTATAAAATCATATAATTGGCTTTATATTTTCTCATTACCCAGTAACAAGTGATTTTTTAAAAGACACTAACAATTTAAGGGAACTATAAAGCACAGACGGAAGATAGAAATAGGTATCTTGGCAGAAATATGCAAATTCTTTAGAACTTCAACTGATTAATTGGCAATAAACTATCTAATAAAAACATGTTATGTCCAATAATATAAAAAATGTTCTACAAAGAAATGTAAGAAGTAGGGAAAAATTTAAAGATTCATACCTGAAGGGAAGAAAATACACATTTTAAGAGAGGGGGTTTTAAGAGTCTGGTTTACTTTGATTGGTTTATTATTATACTCAAATATTTCAGTATTATCTAAATTCCTGTGATAAGTAAAACCATGCAGTACATTATATAACTGATTAAACCCATTAAAACATTACAGAATTGTACTATTTTAGTATATTAATTTTAGTAGGTTAGTTGCTCTAGTGCTTTAACTTCGATTTTTTTTGCCATCTCCCCTGCGATCCGCTCACAAAGTACACTGAATCATAATCCTAATGAAAAATCCTGCAAACAATAGGAACACATATCTGATTTAATTCATGAATATTGCAACTATTGCAAAAGATAAAATGAAGACCTCACCTTATGCCATTAGAATACTTTTACTATATTTATTACTCCTATTACTCACTGATGGGTTACTATTATTCAGTGACAGTTAACATGATTTAAGATAACTTCCATTCTTAATAGCATTTCCTAAAAGAACCATTATTACTATTAATGTCTTAAATAATACTTAACCAATGCAGTTGTGTTAAGTGAATAGCTAAAGTAAGCTGGTAAAGGAGCGCTTTGAATGTTTTACTGTTTAAAATAATCTATAAGGTAGACATATTGATACCTAACATCAAAACACCTTTTAAGAAGCAGCAAAACTGATAAAATCATTTGTGAAAACATCAGAAAATCTTTTGAAAATAATTAAGCATACAGTTAGCCTTGGTAGTAGAGTCCCACAATATGAGTAATTTAATTTTATCTGCCTGAATGCTGCCTGCAGTTTCCTACCCTGTAGTAGTTTAATGATACTTTGCTTTAGGCTACTTTCGATCCGTGGGTGATTCCAAGGACATAAGAAACAGCTTCCACAGGGGTGACAATGGCATCTGTCCCCAAGCAGCAGGAATGTTTATTCACAAAGTCAGTTTACAGCACTGAGGCCTTAGTCAATAAAACACATTTGAAACTTTTAGAAGGAAAGATGTTCTGCAAGTATAGAAAGGTGTGGTATAACACCAAGATCAACTGTGCCTTAATGCTTTTATTTATTATCAATGGAGGAGAATTATAATAGATATCCAATGCAATTCATGGCTCATGATTATGGACAGACATCAACCTTGGGCTTTAGCCACTGCTTTTTTGCTTTTATTCCCATACAGGATGCTGGGAAAAAAATGTTTCTTTTGTTGTATACAAAGACCTGCCAAGTCTCACATACGCAGTAAGATGCTTTTACTGTCAACCCACTCTTTTCATGTCCCTGATAGATGCCTCCTGCACTTGTTGTATGGCACCATGACTCCCCCCTGCTCCATTATCTGTTGCACCAAAGTCAATTGACTGGCCACTCCTCAGCTAGTGGCATTTAGCACACAAAGTCAAAGAGAGGTAAGAAAGGCAGTGAGGCTGTTCTGCATTCCAAGAGCCACACATTCCTTTGCAGCAGAGCTGGACCAAGGATTCCTCAGTGTGGAAATCCCTCTTGTCATATGATTCTGCGCTGCTGGGTCAGCCTCTGGGAAGCTGCTAGCTTAGAGTCCCACAAAAACCACAGAGCTGTTGCAGATATTGGTGATTCTGCAGATTCTATCCCTCACTGCACATTCCACGTCTGTATATTTTGATGACACATGGTGACCAGAGAAGCCAAGGCACAGAACTACCATTTCCCTTAGGCAAGTAGCCAGTTCAACCTCTCAGTCTCAAAGGCTAGGATTGCAGTAATGAAGGAGCCAGCCTAACTCATGCCTGCACCAATCCATCCTCCCCAGACTTGACAGGCTGTCCAGGATGGCCCTGGCCACCACTAGTGATTATCTTCCCAAGCTGCCCTGGCTGACGACATGCCAAGAGCCATTCCCTAAGGATATTTGGTCATAGCCACCCTGGAGAAGGAGTGAAAGACTTCCACTGTAGGGACAAAAGTTTGTGTTGTGCTTCTTTGCCCTAGGACCAGAGTCTGCTACCCGGACTTTTATATTCACTAGTAACCAGCAGAAGGGGTGTCCTGTTTTTTAACCACAAACCCACTCTTCTGCCAGGTAGAGTACGACTAAAAGCCAGCAATCAGTATTAAAATATTTACCCTGCTGTAAAAATCAAGCTGCTTTTTGTTTCTGTTGCTCTTTTCAAAGGCAGATCACATAAGGAGCTGTATGCTGTTGCCTTTCCCTAGGCAAATCATGTCCATACTGCTTCATCTAGGAGGCAACAGCCATCCCTAATGTGCCTTTCAGTGCTGCTTTCCACAAATACTGGGAAGCAAGTCATCTCCATCCTTCTGTCCCTACTTTTTTGGTGATATGATTTTCATTAGCAGCACATAGGAGGATTGAAAAGAAATCCTACTGGTAAACAGTAGGATCAGAAAATACACTTCTTAATACTCTCTGGCACACCTAGAGAGCAACTGGTCACGTTCCCAGTTTTTACCAAAAATCCAAGGTCAGAATAGTTTGCCCCTACTTGAAATTAAATGGACATATTTACTGTTTCAAATTTTTTAAGTGAATCTGGATATGTAGGCAATTGAAATAACAACGAAAGTTGACCAAGATGAAGTGCTCAGGCAGGAGGTGTGCTGCAGATGAGTATTACTATTAAAGACATTGAATATCTGTCCTTTAGTTAATTGCACAGAGAGCAGATAAAACCAGAGCAGATGGTGTTTGATGGTTGGATGGAAGAAGGGAAGAAGGACAAAAAGTCTCACTCAGTTTGGTACTTGCCAAGGGCCACAAGGCACAGCTCAAGTACCAGAGGTGAGATCAGGAACCAGAACCAAGATTCAAGATAAAGCTAGCTCAGGAACCAGCTCTGTTGAGCAGTCACTCAAAAAAGGAAATGGCATCAGATTAATCAGGGGAAGTGGCTTAAGACTTGCTAGAACAGGGTGGAAAACACACATAGTGTGTCAGCAGTGAGAATATCTCTTTTACGTACAGTCATTATTGAAAACCGGTTATAGGCAAAGACAGAAATATGTACCTGAGACAATAAAATATGTGCTTCAGGTATAGTCACTTCCAGGACATCCTGAAGGCATGAATCTCAAGGGTAAGTTGAATTTTGTGTAAAAAAATGTTTTGGTAATTCAAATGGTGTTTCAAGGCACCTCTGAATATAAGCTTTTAGAAACTAGCAAGTCAAATAATGCCAATTACAACTTATTTTGCTTTCTCTTTTTTATTTTTTTCATGTCTTGAGGTCAATATTCATTACTAATGTGTAATGTGAGGTAAAGCTTTTCACTTTTTTCTTTCCAGCACTAACTTGTTTCAAATAATATTAAGTGCTATTGAGCTAAATTGTCCTTTCAAATTTGCTATAAGGTAATTTGCCATTCTACTAAATGCAGAACAAAAATAGTACCAAGGTTTGTGCTTCTTGCAGAAAGATTTAAAAAGTCTGTTCCAGGCTGAGAGGCATGTGCTGAGAGTTCCTGTGTTTTATAGCAGCTCTTGCCAAATCACAGTAGCATTTTAGAAGCAACCTTCCCACTCTTCCTCAGCAGGATGTATTTCACATCAATATAGAATAATCTGCATAAGAACTGCAACACTGCCAAGAGGAAATAGTGGAGACTGATACAGTGGAGCAAATATATTATACTTTCATATTAATACATACTTGTTCACTTAGTTTCTTTGCACATGACCTGGCTATGGACAAATACATTAAATAACTCATAATAAACTGAGTCCTCTCCTAATCACAAAAATTGAAAAACCTCATCATTTTGCCTTCATTAGGAACATTAACTTTTAAAGCCTAGATAAAATTGTATTCCAGTTAAAGGTCACACTAAAAGTCCAGCAGAAATCCTTTCATTTTAAATTTACTATAAACTTTGACACTTGTAGAATTATGAAAAAAGTTTGATAATTTTTACTAAGAAAATGTTTGAAATTCTCAATTTAAGCTTACTTTTCTGAAATACTGAAGGTCAGATGTTGGGTTTTTTTCTTGCAAAAAAGGGGTTTAATTTGTTAGTTAAGACTGATCACATTTAGGAATGTAGTACATCACATTTAGGAATGTAGTACATGTTCAGGTAAATAACAGTTACTAGCAATAAAAATAGTGGAAGAAATTAAACTTGAAAGTCATTTGCCCAAACAACCATATCCATTCATAAAATCTAAAAAAAAAAATAAAAAAAAAAATCCTATTTGCAATAACATTCCAAGTACTCTAAACACACTTCTGGATAGATTTGTTAGAAGATGGTCTATTGTTATAAACAAGTAGTTCCAGTATTTGGAAATTAAGGGTGTCATTGCTTTCTTCCTACATTGATGGTGATTGACTCGAGAGCTGAGGTCACTATCATGCCATCAACTTGTGTCTTCTAGACAGATGGCAACTACAGATAATCTTGGGATGAAACAAGGCACTGATGTAAGGCATAACGAATATGTGACAAGAATGATACTAGGTGCCAGGAAAATTTACAAGACATAGTTCCAGAAGTGTTTCTCTAGGGAAAATAAATTGTCTAAGTCTTTTGAGAGATTTGCTTTAAGTCTCATCAAAATCCCGGATGGGGTGGCTGAAAGAGTTTATGCTTAATTTTAGTTCGTGGGGGAGTTTTCTGCTCAGGCTGCTTCTGAAACCAGGACAAGCTGTGGATATAACAGATGATAGCACAATTCCTATTTGAAGGCAAAGGCCCCTCATCTTATAAGTCATTGGCCTTAGGGGCTGCTTCGCATGCAGTGAAGTACTGGGGCAAGGGACTGCGAATACATGAATTTGAGGGCTGCAGTTCAACAGAATGGCTTCGCTTTACCTAGCCCTAAACATGCATTGGCTAGCTTAATTTTCTAACCTATCTCAGTCTTAACTCAGTCTATATATGTACTGAGGAGCAATTTCTGTGTTGTAAACATATTTTATCACTTATCCCCTGGAGCTTCCCATAGACTCCTTTATATAAAATCACTATCACTGTTTTAAAACAGGATGAAGTCTAACATGCCCAACTTCAAAGCAGCCAGGCAGATGAGCCTTAGGCCTAAAAAATTTAAGCACTTAAAATAAAGGTTAATTTAGTGCCAGAAAAAAATACTAATTCTGACTAATTTATTTTAGCTTAATGCATGCCTGGAGGGTAAGCCCAGAGCTAAGGGTGGCACAACATCTGAGGCTCACTCCTTCCTTCTTTTTGTTTCGCTCCAGGGAGTGAGTAAGTTACTATTTGCACTTCAAAGACCAAAAGTCACTCTATCCCTTTGGCCAAGGAACAGGGAGACTATGGATGGAAGCAAGGCTTATCCCGTTTTTCTCT
The DNA here is from genome assembly GCA_026283785.1 of Coracopsis vasa. Lineage (NCBI taxonomy): Eukaryota > Metazoa > Chordata > Aves > Psittaciformes > Psittacidae > Coracopsis > Coracopsis vasa. The sequence goes on from JANHGB010046734.1 coordinate 13,413, forward strand.
GCCTCTTCACAGCCAACTTGACCCTAATAAGAAATGCCTTGAGAAAGTCAAGATTCAAGAAAATGTACTATCCAAACAGCTGTTAGTAGGATGCAGTGGCAAAGAGGTCCTCAGGCTATTTCACCTTTTTTGACTCTACTTACTTCCAGGGCAGCAATATTATGGCAGCATATGCTGGCATATGCTGCACACTTAGTGGCAACAACCTAACATGAACAGCATAATTGGAAAACAAAATAATTTGTGGTTCAGCATATGTCAAACATTTTCTTCCTTGACTAATGATAAAAGGAAGAATAGTTTACAATAATGAAAGTTTAAGTAACTCTAGTTGCCCAGATGAGTTGCCCAGATGAGCTGAAGACTGATTTGAAATCTTAGCCAATATATGTTTATATTTTCAATTATTTAACTTGAATTTAGAACCTTTGCACAATTCCTAAGAAATGGAAGGGAAAGGACATAGTGGTACTGAGACCTTATCTTCATTTAGTGAATTTCTGTCCTTGCTTTGATTGCTGCTGTTGACCTTCAAACATCTTTTACCACATTACATCCGTAAGTTTGTTTTATTATCTTCACTTGGTCTAATTACCTGGATGATTCTATACTGTTCCCTACAGGGAAATATACTGCTGAAGTTTGGGTTTTTAAATACTAATTAAAAAGTTCATTAGTGTGTGAATTAATTTCCACTCTTTGTATTTTCCTCTCCCTTTTGATAGCCATCAGAATCTGATAGCATCATAGTTGCCATACTTTAATTACACTGGTTAGATTCCTTTATCTACCTGTCATATAAGGGAAATAAACTTTCTTACACCCAGTCTAAACGCAAAGCCATCTAAAATGTCTATCTAATAGGTTTAAACATAAATTTTATATGTGTTCTATAAATAGTTCAAATGCTTTCTTAATATTTCATTATATATTTAGTATGTGAGCAATATTTTAACCCACTCTTCTTAAAAGTGTTCTTGGGCAATACACTGAAGACTGGGTTCATAAACCTTATTTGTTGCGAAAAGTTGTATATGAATGTACTGTTAACAAGTGTCAAACCACTTCCAGTTTCTTACTCAAGGCTGGTGTTCATTCAAGTCTCACATGGCTTTTATACACACAGTTTCATGAAAGTAAATTTAAGTTTGTGGGTGCATTAGTGGTAGCTTTTTGTTCCTATAATTGATATGTGTAAGGTAGTGTTCAGTGCCTGAACTAATTGGACAGATTTTAATGATACAAAATTCAGCTGTTGTGGAAAAATACAGGTATGGTGTGACTGCTGTAAAAAAGAAAGATCGAGAAAGACACTATTTTGTAAAATCACATTAAAATACTGTAACAACAGAGTGGGAGCATCCATGCCTGTTGAGCCTCAGAAACACCAGTATGTTCTATTAGTTTCTGGGGAACATCTGTTCATTACAGTATTTAAAATGCTGTTACCTACACAAACTAGCATCTAGTCAATGATGTGTTCATCTTTCGTGTTGCACAGCTTCGTTTAGTTTTGTTTTTCCTGTTACAAAGTTGAATGAAAAAAAGTATCAGAAGAGTTCCTTTGTGCTCTAATTCATTAAGATCTTGCTCAGTTGGCCTCTTTCAGTCTGTATTAAATTTAATTAAAACAAAAAATAATGTGTCTTTCTAGATGAGGTTCTTGTTTATCACGAAAAAAGATAGAAGTAGCTGCTGTAATTCTTGTTCCACCAAGGCTAAAGTAATTTTAAATTACAGCCTTACAGCATTACACATCGCTGAATAGAAAAGTTCCTCAAAACTTACTCAGGATGAAAGGATCATATTGGTGCAACAACAGAGTCTAGCAGTAGTAACTCGGGTTCACATTATAAACACTAGGCTGTTATTGTTTCTGAGTTTGATGAGATAAAAGTGTGGAATTGTTACTGTTACTGCTTTTTCTTACTCTGACTTTGTTTCCTGAATTGCTTTCTGCACATTTATAAAGCCTTAGTAGGAGAGGTTAAAGCTGCCAACACAATGCCCAACTAAAGATATGGATCTATGACTGTCACAGAAGACTGGAGTTTTACATTCCAGGTGACTACTGCGTTTGTCAGGATGTTATAGGCATATAATTATAAGAGGAGTTTCCAGGCTGCAAATCTCAGTGCAAATCTCAAAGGAGAAGGGTTTCAGTTACCCTTCATCTCTTTTCTCTTGGCACCTCCTGTGGGCAGTTCAGGCATGTTTGCCACCACCACCTTTTTCAAGTGTACTCCGAATTCCCTTTGAACATCTGTAGCTTGCTCCATGAGACATTTAAAGAATTTAGAGAAAAAATTTGCATTTTATGTTTAGAGCAACCTAGATGAGGAGCTATCTAGATGTTTAAATGTTATGTGTGACAATACTATCTGTCAACATTTCCAAGTTCTTTTGTGTAACAGATTCCTTATCCCTTTGTAGTTGTGCTTCAGCTCCCCCAAAGAGACTAGTTTTTTCAGAATTGAGTAGCTCTGAAGTGTCTCTCTGTTTTCAGAATCTCTACTAACACTTTCTGGAAACTGGCTGCAATAAGGTAATTTGAATTATTTGACCACAAATTCAGAAATATCAAGGTCACCGCTCATTTCTGAAAATCTGCAGATATATGTGTACATACATGTATATATATACACATATACATCTGTATACAAACATCCCCCAGTACACACAAATATAATTTCACATACTTAAATAATTCTTCCTAACAAATATATCATTCAGAAGTTCATGAGGAAGCAAAGTGAAGGAACAACTGCCTGATCCTGCAAATTCTTATTAACAAGTACAAACTTAAGATTTCAAAGGAGCGGGCTGTCAATGATATTCCTTTTTCTGCTGTCTCTAAGCACAGAAAAAAATTAACTGTAAGCGCATGTTTGCATTTATTCGTATCAAGTAGCATTCCCACTGTCGCATACAAGATGAGATATACAATCTCCCCTTATGCTGAACACAAACTGGTACATTTCAGTAACGAATGTGTGCAAGTCTAAAGAGATGATTTCAGCTGGTTGTTATCTAGCTGGGTCAGAGTTTAGATAGGGAGACATAAAAGTCAAAAGAGACAAGCAGCATAGGTGGCCTGTGGATAAAGAGGTTCATTCTTCTGTGTAATCAATCACCTTCAGGGGCAGAGAGTTTGCTTCATGAGCAGAGAAAACAAATACATATATGATTGAGAGGGTGAAACCAGCTTTGAAGAGACATGATTATATTTGACTGAGTAGCGGCACACCAGTTTCACCTTAAACATCCAGTGTAGATTACACCACATAAATACACACAAGTGACCAAGTATGTGCTAATATCCCTTACCTTTACACTAGTGCTTTTTCAGTTTCAGTGAAAAATCCTATTTACAACTAATCAATATTCAGGGAAAAAAATATCTTATTCTTATAACAGGAAATTAATTGACTAAACAGAAAATATGTATTACATTGCTCTATTTGCAGAGAATACTGGGTTGGATGAATGAAATACAAATCAAACTGATTAACTAATGGCTAGATTTTCACTAGGGCTTGGGCACAGCATTCCGCTTAAACTTCATGAGAATAAATTTTTAAGAACTGGCCCTATTTAAAGGTAGAAGTTGTACTGAGCTCCTAAGCTTGCACTGACAAATGTGTGAACAAGCAAGCCCCTTTACTTTTAATCATCCTCATAGCAACAAAGTGTTTCTTGATTTTCCACCTCCTGTATTTCAGCCTGTGCCCATTGCTTCTGGTCCTGCTACTGGGCACCGCTGAAACAAGACTAGCTCCCCGAGTCATTTTTTTGCAAGGCTGCTTTCTAGCTGGGCAGTTCCCAGTGTGTACTGGTGCTCAGGGCTGTTTTGCCCCAGGTACAGGATTTTGCACTTCACTTTGCTGAACTGCATGAGATTCCTGTCAGTCTCTTTCTCCAACAATGATGAGTTTTTCATACAGATTTACACTTGCGTGAAGACTGTGGTCCTGTTTTTTAATGAGTAAACAAAATCTCAATCCATCATTCTGAAAACAGGAGTCAATCCTGTGCCCAAAGAGCTGAGAAGGAGTAGAGAAAAACTAATTCAGTTGGTGTTTGTGTATTATTTTCAATGTTGTTAAATATCTGCAGCTCCAGTTAAACATGGACAGGAGTTTAAGGATGCAGTAATGCATCACATGCTTCATAGCTGGGGTTGCCGTCATTTGTTCCTTTGCAAGTCTGGAACCCCTGAAGAAATAAATAAGTAAACCAGAGATAAGATGGTGTTTTAACTTCAGAAGCTGATAACCAAGGCGTATTGTTTGTCAGAAAACTGGTGATATGGTTAAAGTGAAAAGAAGAAAAATGGAGCATGCATTTTTATTCCTGTGTTCACTGTGTTCTGCCTGCAAAGATGCACAAAAGGTCATATATATCTTTGATGAGGAAATTATTTCTTTTGACATATAAGTCAATGTAGCTTCTAAAGTGTGAGGAAGTATAACGTGACACAAAGCTCACCCTGCAAGTCTCTCCCTCCGTTCTTCACTAATAATGCGAGGTGAATAAAATTTCCTTCTCTTACCTTATATCCTTTGTCTATTTGAATATTAGGATGTTTTAATTCATTTGTCTACCACAATGAAAAACCCTTATTTGGTATCTCTAGAGTTTAAAAAGCAATAATAGTGAATAATAGTTCTGAAGTGACAGGCTTCATCATATTTTAGCTTCCCAATATGTAAGTAGATGAACTTTGGAGCCTACTCCAAATGCCATATCTGGGCTATTTTGGCTATTTAGGAAAATACGTTTCCAGACTTAAGACTTCTAATAGGAATGCTGGAATGACTCTTTCATTTATACTAATGGCAGTATGGATCTTTCCTAGAGACAAGTCTTAACTGTATAAAGTTATCATCTCTTTTATTAAAACTAGCTAGATGAATCTAATCTAAAAGGGAAGTGGAAGAAAGTTTGTACAGGTGTCTAGAGTTTAAAACTTGCACAAAGAGCAAATATAATAATACCAAGATTTTCCTGTTATTAATCTGAAGATACTTGGAAATGGAATTCATACCTACTTCAATAAATATCTATATATATGCAATACAAAATAGTAGAATATTATGTTAAATGTAGTAGAAAACTGTCTGGCAACAAGTACAGTTCAAGTAAAATCTTTAGGATCAAGTTTCAGGCTGACTATACAGTGTCACCAGCTGTACAATGCACGTAGTCTCCTGGATGCTGAAAGGATGGATTTTGTGATAACCAAACTCCAAATAAACCAATGTGCTCTCTTGGCCTACCAGGGACAGTAAAAAGCCTTTTTGACTACTATTTCTGCAAGACCATGTTACATGTGATGCTACAATATCAGCTAGAAACAATTGCCTATGCTTATATATTGCATGGAAATACACTAATAAAAGCAAGTCCAGACATAATCTGCAGTAGATTTTCCAGTATGAATGTAATTCCATCTAGGCTTGGTTCTCCTCTGTGATCTCATCTAACCACACATGGCTACAGCATTCACAGCAGTGCCAGGGCTGAGAAGGACAGAAACATAAAGGCAAGTGTTAGTAATTCACCAAAACAACACCTTACTAAAAAAATATCTGAAGAAAAGTTGACATATAAACTCTATATATCTATATATATGCAGGTATCTTGTTTAAACTGCAAAATCAGGAAGGTCATAGGAAAAAATAAATGGAGTACATAAAATTAAATTTCTTTCCTTGAGTCAACCAGAGAGTCAAAAAAACCAAACTTCAGATATCTTCAGATCTCACTGATAGTATAAACTGTCACATTATGATTTACGAACCTGATTCTACTTCAGTTACACAAAATCCTTTTCCATTTTCTACGACATAAAATATAAAATGATGTCATAAAGATCTATTGCAGGAGGGTCCTATCAGCCAGTCATTAAAACACAGAACATCTGAAGGGTAAACTAAGATTAGAGGGTTTAGCAAAAACCAAAAGCACTGTGAAAAAATCCATGCAGCTATAGAAGGAACATTTAAATCACTATAAAATGATTATAATTTGCTTGTTCTGAATACAGTTAATATTTGATTAGGTAGGTGCTTGGAGTTAATGTCCTTCTTAATTAAATCAGACTCCTCCTTTTCTACCCCAAGAGGAAAAAAAAAAATAAGATTGATCATGCTTTTTTTCAAATGCTAATTACTAGAAGCAGGGAAAGTCTTAAATCAGAATGCTTTATTCAGTCATGCTGCTTCATCCATTTGGATCCTACTCACATTTCCTTGGGAGCCTGCTCTTTTGTATCTGTGAAAATAAGCACAGATGTTGGCTCCACCTTCCTCAAAGCAAGTTTTGGCTAATGACCATTTTGAATGTATCCCACTTGCACCTGTTCAGCATTTTAAAGTAACATAGAGCACTTGATTGACTCCAAATATCTTGTCCAGATTTTCTTAACTTGATTATGTTGCCATAAAAGCCAAGGGATTATTTGAGTAGCAGCCACAGTGTCAGCTGGAGTACAGCCAAGTTCATCATTCCTGGAAGTATTTTTTGTTGCCATTGAAAGTCTGACTTGGAAGCTATTGCAGATTAATTAGAACATTAGATGGCACTACCACTGCCCCAAGGTACAAAGAGAAGCAAAGGCAACCATATGCAATTATTTACAGCGCACCAAGTATTCAAAAATGCTAATATTAAAACAGCCACATTGATCTCAATATGACATTTCTACAGAACTGCTCGTTTCTTTATCAACAGAACACACTAGCTCTCTTACTTGCTACCCCCTCCTGCAACAGAAATCCTTATATTTATTTTCCTCTATTAAACTTCCTTCCTTTTCCATAGCAAGTGTCAGAATTGCAAAATTATTCTTTCACGGAATCACCAGGTTCTATCATCATAAAATTTCTTGTCAGTTTTGTAAGTTTTCCAGCAGTCTGGAAAAAATGCTTTCATTTACACTTTCATAAATATAAATAAACTTTTCTGAAATCCATAGATATACTTCTGGTTTCACAATATTAAATCAAAGGGAATTTAGCCTTAAACACCTAGCAATGTATATTTCCAAATCATTATTATCACCATTTAAATTTATACAACACCATTGTTTCAAAGCAGATCATGAGATATCATTCTACAAGTGATTGCTTTGCTCCAAAATTAAATGAAATCTTGATGTTCCAGAGTTCTGTTTGAAAAACAATTTCCTGAATGAAGTGATGGAAAAAAAGTACACATGATGAGATGGAGAAAAAAAAATCAATTTGATATTTGAAGTATGTATGCTACTATGTGACACATTAAAAAAAAAAAAAAAGAAAATATGCTGGGGTTTAAGTGATAAATGGATAATAGGGAGATACTAGGACACTTCTGTATGCTTCTTTAAATCATGTCACATCTTAGTGCAAGTCAAAAATCAAATTATTTACATTACAAAATGCAAACTATAATAATTGAAAAGATTTCCTACTGATATTATATGTCTGGTAATCAGTGCTGTCACTGTAATGGTAAAATATCTGACCATCACAGTGAATAAACCTACTGAAATTCCCACATATGAAGAAAGACACAATACGTGCTGTGGTTCAGTCTTCCTGTGATTGTACATAACTTAAAATTATATCTGCTGAAAAATATTAATGATACTACTAAACACAGTATAAATTAATTATACTGGCTAAAAATCACTCAAAAGAACACAGATCCAGAAATTAAACTGTTATTGAAAAAAATATCAAGCTGCACCTTAACCAGTCAATTAATATGATGTTCAGTAACACAGCAACATATTTCAAACTAGATGTTTCTTAAAATTAGCTATATTGCACCTTCAACCTTCTGTTAGCTAACCTGACAATACATATGATGAATAACTATACATATGATGAATCACTAGCAGTACACAAACTCAAGATTTTGAAGCTTCTTTTTTTTCTTAATTCATATTTAGATGAACTTATATATGGACACAGACAATTGTAATAAATGTCAAGAACTTGAAATCAAGATGTTCAAGTTATATTTCAAAATTAGGTTTGAGTACAATTTTTTAAATTAAAAAAAACCCAAAACTGAACAAATGCTAAACAATAGTGCAACGTAAATCATTTGAGAGAGAGAGAGAAGTCATTTTAAGGCACTCCTAAACTGTCATAGTAAACCGACAACTGCAGCTACCCATTTAAACCTGAAGGGTGCAGCACATGTCATACCACCTTCCTTACCTACACAGACGAGCACATAGGGCAGACAGGCTGTTCACTAGACTAGGTTGGCATAGCTCCAGCTTACTCAACAGGGCTACATAGCTTCTCAAAAACTAAAGATCGAACCCAGAAAACGGGATTACTAAAGAAAGAAAAATTTAATAGTTCCCTTACTTTGGATCTAGAACATCTTTCAGAACTGGGGTGCCTTTTCTATTCTCTCCCCATTCCTCATTTCAGTGTACTCCCGTTATATTTTCTGAATACAGACAGTTTTCTCCACACAAATAAAAGTTTGCAGACTATCATATTCATAAAAATGCTTGATAGGCAGGGTTACACAGTAAGCATATCAGGTTATATTCTCAAGCAATCTCTTCTCTGCAAAAGTGAAGTCATTAGCATCAGCCATTTGTGTTTCATAACTCTTCGGCAGCAACTGATTCCTAGTATTACTCAGTTAAACTATATATACCTTGAAAAAAGTCCTCTTTGGCTGTTTTTTCAGCAAGCTGACGTGTTAGGAAAAGTCTAAAGATAATGAATCTATTCATACAATGCAAGCAAAAGTTGCATGTACACCGTGGCAGTTAGAAGTGCAGCTGGCACAGTCTGTGATTTCCATTTAACTGTCTTGCATATCAAATTTCAGTTTTAATTGTCTGATTTTAGAAACTTGACTTTGTTCTTTTAGTTTTTCTGAGATTGTGTTCCGATTATTTATGGCCTTATATTTAATGCAGAGTGTCCTAAATGTTCCTAGAAAGCAGTCTTCATGTGTACATGACAAAAAAAATCCATTTCCTTGCCAAGAAGAAATCCCTACATATCTGTAGTGGTCATATATATACAGTTTGTTACTAATTTATATAACTTCATTACTGCAATTATTCATTATGGATAAGTTTCATACATTAGTCGGAACTTGTAAGAAAAAGCTTCAGCTGTGATCTCTGGGCTGAAATGCCTTTGAAACAACATTAACTGGAGAAAAATCATCCTAACTGCATTTTCAACCAATTGAATGATGCAAAGATAACTGGAAATAGATGATCCTATTCACTCTAAGGGACTCTGTACAGAAGCAGTCAAAAATATTCCTTTCACATTGTACTGAGATGCCTTATCAAGATAAGAACAGCAGTTGCTGTGATACAGTTTATCAGCCTAGACCAACTGAAAAAAGATACAGATATTTGATGGATAAAAAATAAATATTATTAAAACTTAAATTCAGTTATCTAGTATGTCATTTTTATATACCATAATGACTGAATTTTTTCCAGTAATTCTTCTATTGAACATAATATTTCATGTTTGCAACAGTATCTCTTCCAGTAGGGTATTCAGGTTTGAATTAGGAATTATAAAATGCAAATAGAAGCTTTGAACTGTGACACCATAATTTCTAATATTTTTTTCTGCAATACTTTAAATAAGATATTTGCACTTTATGGGGTTATCAAACATAGCGAAAAATATAGAAATAATTAAGTTATCCAAGTATTTTGCACAGATCTTTCTTAGAATTAATGTTCTCTGTGGCAAAACAGATAAGACAGATCTAAAAATTGAATGGATAAGGAAGAAGAAAGTTGTATTATTGAGCCAAAACAATCTTCCAGCAAAGTCTTAAGCAAAATATAATCTCCAAAGCACATCTAGTTAGGTGAGCATAAATACAAAGAACAAATAGGTCATGATCTCCCAGAAAACATCACTGTCAGCTATGTCTTCCTTGTCTCTTAAGAGTTTTTTCCCAGAGTTTCCTGAATTACAAATCCTAATTAGATATGTTATTAATCTTATTCACATGAGAAAAGTTACATGTGTGCACAAATATTTGTTGGATTAGAGCCATAATGTGCTTCTGGTGGCTTTTGGAGGATAAGCTCCTTTTATTTTTCTAATTCACTGAATGCACTCTATCTCAGTATTAAAAAAATCTTTGTTCCTGGTTGGTTTTATGATCTTTTTTAAGCATGTTTAGTTTAATTTTGCCCATAATTCAATAAATATGTACAATGTCACCCAGGAGTAGTGAAGAAAAAAAAATTATGCTGGAACTGCAGTAATACTGCCGAAACAGATGTTGCTTAATCTTCAGTCACAAGTCAGAAGGGCTGAGAAACTTTTGCCTCATACAAATTATAAAACATCTCCAGACTGGGAGGGGTGGGGAGTTTAAAAGTTAATCAAATCCTAATGAGAAAAGGGTGGGTTTTAATTATAAAACTAAAAGAGAAAAGTTACTTTTAAACTCATAAAATGCTGAGACTCTGCTCCTGAATTGCAGTGTGCATATTGGCTTTATTACTCTGTGCACTGATTTTCCACTGGGAAGCAGCTGTGGTGAACCCCAGTTTCGTATCTGATCTGAACAACCATGAATCAGGACTCAAGTGAGAATCTGACATGCTATAAGGTCTCGTTGTATCCAGAGACACCTACAAATGTAAGAGATTGTTGTGATGAGATAAAATGGAAATAAGGAAGAATGATTCAGAAGCAGCTATGTAGTGTTTATAAACTTATGGTAGCAAACTGTGACTTCTTGTACTTGTTCTTAAAATCAGGAAGGTCATAAAACATTTTGTAAATTACCACTCTTTTATTTCTATGATAATCTTGTATCCTTTAGTACTCAGTTGTTTTCAGATACTTCTACCGGTCTTCCTTTTACTCCACTAGGAATGGCATAGGATTATGTGAAGACAGGGCTATCACCAACTGTGATTAGTCATCACCCTTTAAAGTTAAGAACCTTTACACTAACTCATATCTGAATTACAAATTTCAGAAAAATACTAAATTTAAATGCATTTCAAGGCAGGATTTTTCTTTTTTTTTCCATGGGAAACTTGAAATCAGCAAGCACAGCCTTTAATGTTTTGAAATAATTAAAGCAGACCCCAGGAAAGGACTATTCACAGGAGTCCACAGACAAGAAATATATTCTAAGCATAAGCAAACTTCAGTAGTCTAACCTATTAAAAAAGAAGAGAATGTTTTTAATTTTCTGTTTAAGAGAAGCTTAATGCTAATAATGTACATGCAGCAGAAACATTTGACAGGAATCTATTTTTTAAGTCAACAAGCTATTGTCAAAACATGTTATTAATTCTTCTTACTGTGCTTTCCTTACTGGGGAAGCCCTGTAGGCATGGCCCAAAATGAGTATAATAAGATGGTGGTTGTTCAATAGCTTAAATATCGCAAACAATAGTACCAGATGGACCTTTAAAAATTCCATCCACCCCTTCTTGTTTTCTTCCTTTTAGCTACCACTCATTTTTTTTCTTCCTACTGCAGTTCTCACAGAAACAACATGAACAGCTTTCCCCATTGTGAGCTCTACTGACCCTGACATTTGTGCAGTGGGTCAACAGTATCCACTTTATAAATGCAACCTTTCAAGATCCACCTCTTCTGCCATCATTTTCTCAGAAAAATTCAGTAAAACCCCTTTTCACACTTAAAATTTCTGCCCTTCAGGCAACTCTAGAGAAAAACAGAAGTTCTGTGCTGATTATTTACATGTTAATGAATATGGCATTTAAACCACAAAGAGTGAAACCCCAAAACATAGACATCAAATGAATGTTGGCCACGGTATTGAAAATGGGATGTAGATGAGTTGCTTTATATTTGCCATATATAGACAATTATATGTATGCACATATCTTTCCAATAGCGAATATGAAGAAAATCTCTTCATATTCAGGATCAAAAGGGTGCTAGTGAGACTGCAGAATCTGGGCTGTAAGAGATTAGATATATTTTTGCAAATAAACACACATCATTCCTCATTTTTCTATAAATACAGCCTTCAAGCATTTTGTGGATTAGAAATTATTTTCCACATGTTTCTGCATATGAAAAATGGCTCAGGCTTTCTAATCTTGTTAGCATTGTATCATTCCATTTGTTGAAGCTGCATTTTAATTGCTAAATTGCTTGTCATTGGTTACTCTAAATACATTCTCAACTCTATTATAAGCATGAAAGACTTTCAAAGGTGTTATGAAACTTTCTCTGAGATAAAGGTATTCAAAGTAAATCTTATGTCCGTGTATTTCATGGGACGTATGATGTTAGCTGAGAGAAAACCTCTTACTACGTATGATATAGTAAGGCTGATGTATAGCATTCTGCTGTCAGCCTGAATTTTGTCTACCATGTGTTTCTCATTTTAATGTTAACTTTATATATAGCTTCTGTTTGCCTTTTTATGACTTTTTCAGTTCTTGCAAAGGCATCATGAGGCACCAAGCAGAACCAAGCCAGGACACCAAATGGGTATTTCTGGTTAGAGAGATGTCAGTGCTACAGCCATACATATTTAACTAAAGCTACACTCAAAAGAGCATGGTCAACCTATCCAAAGCATGGAGTATCAGCTGCTGAAACCAAATTTTGAAGCAGTCTTAAGTCTCAGACAGAAGGCTTTGCCAGCATGCCAGCAGGTCAGCTCGCTCTTAGCTGATTTTTCCCTTGTCTACCAAAATACTCAAAAACTGTAAAATATTAAAGTGGAAAATCTAACTCAGAAGGCGATACAATACTACACACAGAATTTAGATATTCAGCTCAAACAACTGGAGGAAGCGCCTAGCCTTTCTTTCTCAACATGGCCAGGAAATAAGTTTGCTCTTTTCCTGTCTGATAACTCAACACCTTTGGAGATCTAGCTCATACTTCTGGTCATACTCAAGGACTTAAAACTTGAATCACCAATCTTGAAAGAAAGGAATGAAATCAGATTATAAGGTATATTGAAATGTGCATCAGCAAGTGAGATACTTCTGCTGAAGTCATTTTACTTCATGGAGAATAATTATTAATGGAAATCATTTCAAAGCTTTTGATGTGCCATATTAGGTTGAACAAAGAGGACTGACGTCCACTTAAGACGCTTTCTATAGTCAAGTTGCAGATGAAATAATTTATCTGGTTTAGTCAATGCACTTCAAGAAAAGCATGAAGATATCGAGAGACTCCAGAAAACAGTGAGAACAATCAGAAATTTAGAAAATATGGCCTATGGGGAGACGCTAAACAAATTGAAGTTATTCAGGTCAGGAAAAAAGTGCATTAAAAGTAAAAACCTTCTTCAAATATGTGAGAAGTATCAAAAGTAAATTATTCCATATGGTTACTTCGGATAGAACATGTGGTTCAGAAATATTCAGGACTTTGGTGAGATGTAAAGGAATATGCATCAGCTTCAGCTTCATACACTTACATTTAAATGATGAAAACACAAGCATCCACACACAAATCTAGGTAGCTAGGCTACCACCATATTCAGGAAAGCTTAGATAACTGCTCATTTTAGCCAAAATTTGACACTTACACTCAGTCAGCTGTGTAAGTCCCTGGACTTTACTGATTCTAGGTTTTCACAGAGTATAAGAGCAGCTCAGATGCTCAGCTGACATGCAAATGTCTCCTTTTTATATACCTAAATACACATCTGAAACTCAAGATGAACCCTGATATAAAAATAATTCTGGAAGTGAGGATGGTGAAGTTCTGGAATAACTTGATTGTATATGTTGTCTTAGCCAGTAACAGTAGAGAGTGGTTTATACAGAGCTGACCTTTGCTTGGGGCAAAGGCAAGGCTGTTCTGTAAAGCAGAATAGCCTAGCTCAATTAAACTTGAAATTATAGTTTCTTTACTGCTGTTAAACACTGCCTACAGCAAGCTCTGTGCACTGCTTCATCTTCAGGAGCCACACAGCATGTGGCAGAAATCAGAATTTTCTCTCTGTGCCATGTCTAAGCAGGCATAAACACAGAATGACACTAGATTTTCCGTTCCTGGGGCTGATTGTATTAACTAGGCAGCAACTCTCTAGGCAAAGGAAACAATTAGATGAGGTTCCTTCTCACACTTGTCTCTAAAGGGCAGCAAACTGCATCATGTGCAATTCTATTTGAGCAGAGTCCAATTCCCAAATCAGAAAACCCTTAAATTAATCTCTTGTAGATAAAGGCAGTAGAAAGACAAGGTTGTGGATCTTGGTAGGGTTTTAGCACATTAATAAACTGTTCAGTACTGTTGGGTTTATTCTTTAACTAATTCATCCACCACAGTTATGTGTGTTCTGCAATTTCACACATCTTCATTCTATCAACTTTAAATTGTCCCTATGTAACCTGCTGTCTATACTGTTACACGTCCACTTCCATGTTCAAACACAAACTATATGAATATTATTTTCATTTTGTGAAGTCTAAAATCATTCATGTCACCTTGGAGGACTACAGTTCAATGCCCAGAGAATAGGGAAACAGCAGACACCACCTTGAAATGTGAATTTCACCTCATCTAACTTGAGAAATTTAGACTAAGAAATCCATTTGGCTTCACCTGTCATCAGTCAAGTGAAACAGGTCTCTGGCATCCATACTGAATGTCTAAGACAGTAGGATGAATGCTACCAACACTGCTTTCTGCAAGTGGAATGGAAGACTTGGTAAATGTTGGGAAAGAATTTTTCACTGAGAATGTGCAAGTGCGCACATCGAATGTACAATCACAAATTAAAAAGTTTGTCAATCAGTTTGGTGAAAACATCCTCTATACACTAACTACAGACTGCTAGACAGAAGTGTTCAGGTATTTTTGCTTTTGCAGTGAATGCCAACCTGTGGTGAATGACTGATGGCTGCAGGTGGAATTACAAACACACAAATCTGTGTATTGTCTTGTTTATGTTTGTGAGTTCAGTCTGTTCATATAATTATCATATTATGGACTGCATGCCAAACACAGTCGTGTAACTTCCCTATATGAATAGGTGTTGAAATTCAGAAAAGTGTCGCTACATACACTGACATTAATACTGCCCTCTGTTCTGTAGTGTTATAGTGCACCACATGATTTAGACAAAAAGCAAAATAATAACAAGTTATTTTTCTGTGCTAACTTCATTTTCAACTGACTGAATGGGTTTTAATTAATCTTTCAAAAGATGATTGGGCTAAAGAGACCATCTTTTCCTTGGTTAACTTTCAAAATATACTATAATTAGTTACACATGGAAACACACACCAAATCCCAGTTCATTAACTGAATTTGTGCAGAATATCTGCAGTTCAGAAAAAAATATATCCTATTGTTTTTACTTCTAAGCTGCTTTAAAAAAAAACTGTAGATAAATGGATTAAAATAACATGTTAAATATTGTAGTTAAGTTCCATAAATAGCAATTTCAACAGACATCAAAGCACATTTTTGAAAAAAGTTATTTAGAATTACAAATGTATATTTTGCTTCTATACGCTTAATTTAAACAGAATATCTCTATTAAAATTTTATTTTCTTTTTTTTGGGGGGGGATGTTTGTCTTTATTCTGAAAAGTTAATAAATGTAATGAATGAAGAAACAACACATACAGAAACACCTGAATTTTCACAGTAAAATATCCTGTTATTAAATACATTTATGTTCCTCGAAATGCATTGGTTTGATAGTATTAGAGTAAATTAGGGCTAAATACCCTTTAAAGAAAAAAAAGAAAAAAGGCTTCAACATGTAGTATATAATTGCTGGTACAATGGGCTCCGAGTCATCAATTAGCACTGCTTTTTTTTTTTTTAATTATCATAGGCTTAGTCTATCAGCTTGACAGCAAACAAGGCTCTGCCATCTCTATCTACTGTCCAGTCTAGTTAAATCATTTTCTAGATAAACCTGGCCTGAAGGTCAGGAAGGACACTCATTCCAGGACTCTAAGTGGGCTAATTGAACCTAACTCAAAAGAAGAAAGATCCTCTGTTAATTTGGTATGTATGGGTGAGTGCACATCAATACCACAAAGGGCTCCATTATTGCTGTATCAAAGTAAATAGCTGAAAAAAGTGAGTCAGGGAGATGAATGATGAGTTAAGTGTTAAGCAGACACTGACTGCAAACAGTAAGTAGCACACAGTTGCTCTCAGAAGGAATGTGGCTTCTGTTAACTCTTTAATTTCTGCTAACTCTTTAATTTCTGCTAACTCCTTTAATTTCCTCTGTGTTAGATTCAGTTTTCTGCAAATCTTTTTTGCCCTGAAGGTCTTTTATTACCCAATTCAAGGAGATTTTGTGAAACCTTTTAATAGATTAATTTAGCTTTTGGGGTCTGAAAAAGCTTTCCGACTTTAAACCCAATCTTAAATAATGAGTATTTTTGCATTTGAGAAATTATATTCATTGCCAGAGGAAAACATTGCTTCAACCAAAACCAGTTTAGGCTTTGAATCGTGTTTACAGATGATCATGGGGCAAGAATTGTGCCACCAGGAGTGCTTGGGAAAGTTTTGAGTCCTGGCAAAAAGGAAATCCTCACAACTTCCACCTGCACCACCTTCTTGTCTACCACTTTCATGACTAGGTGAAATACAGCAGACAGCATTTATGTCCAGTACAAGGATTACAATTGTTCCTGATATTGCACTGATTTTTGTTTTATTTTATTCCAAAATGCTCAACAATGATGGGCCAAGCATAATCTAGCTCTTGTGACTTTTCTAGATCAGAAAACTAAGATAATAAAAACTGAAGCTAGAACTTGCTGACTCACATTTTCCAAGTCTACTGCAGTGAAGGTAAAACAGTTGCTCACCTTGTCAAGACAAACTTCTATAGAACTGATTGAAAATTATTACATGATGGCTGTCCAGTGTTATTGCATGTGCCCTAGCACATTTAAACACTGTCTAGTTCAGTTACAGAAGCTAAATATTCTAAAATTCATATGTGAAGGTCATCAACATTAGCAATTCTAAAACAGATGACTTCTGAAAAAACAGCAAAATAATAAATTGTCTTTGAGCAGGTGTATAACTTTGAGAATATAATTCATCTTTACATGAAAAAACAGTAAATCTCACCTGTTTGGATTTTCATAAAATACATAATATGGGACCTGAAAATCATTAAAAAATGAAAGAAACATAACATGAGTGAAGACTAGAATAAAGGGACTTTTGTGAAAGAAATATAAAGTGAGTGAAGGGTAGCATATGGGGACATTATTTATAAGAACTGAGATAAAATAGTTATCACTGAAAGTCTTGAAGATTTATTCTTAGAACTTAGCATACTTAATTTTATCACTATTTATCTTTGCAAAAAAAGGGAAATGTACTTACAAAATACATTGATAACCTACAGTGTAATTAGGGAATACAGTTTAGTGTCACCCAGAGATAAACCAGATGTTGAAAACTAATATAATAAAAATGTAAAAAGTGTACTGGTGTGCATAAAAGACTAGAGATAAAACTTCTATGTTAAGTAGGGAATTCAGTCAAGTGCAAAAGCAGAAGAGAAAGCAGACCTGAGTGCATCAATTAATTGATGCTGAAAGCACCCGTGAAAAAAGACAGTTTTTGCAATAATGCATCAGGCAAAGTATTTCTATTCATAACAAGAAAGCAATGGTGCAATTTTACAAGGGATAAATAAAAAATAATACAGCAAGTGTTGCTGTACATATCTGATCACAAATACTGAAGAAACTTAATTAAAAGTGATTAAAAAAAGGCTACTGAGATAAAATACATAATGGAAAACCTGTGATGCAAAAAAGACTAGAAGAGTTTCATTTCTTGAGTCTAGGCAGATAAAGGGTCTGTGACTACCTTCTTGAAGCAGTCAGGATGTGCAATGCAGGTTAATACAGGAAAAGAGTGGAAGAATGCATTACATGAGACAGTAAGTTTAAAGAAAGAAGCAACAGAAGCTTATACAAGCAATAAAAAAATATATCCTTTTAAAGCTTTAACTTATATAATAATTAATAAACATTTGAAAATATTTATTAGGAAAAAAAAAAAAACAACACCAAAAACAGTCCAATGAGCCTCTAAGATTATCCTTTTCAAATAATGCAAAATTGTGCTGTATGGACATACAATTTCTGTCTTTAAATCCTGCATTTTAGATAAAGTAAAGGGTCATCAAAAGCGTCTGTTACTAGATAAGGTGGTCTCAGAGGTACAGTATCCCTTAGGGAACAGATGCCAAAAGTGAAGAGAAACAGATTGCAACAAGTAATACCTTACATACCTTACGAAGTGATCTACAAATTACAACTGGATGCACTGATATACAGTGTTAAGATCTCCAGGTAGCTTACAGGTACATCAGAGCTCTGTTTATATAGTTTTAGTCTTTTCAGTTGTTTCCTTTCAATACTCTGCTTCAATATCAGAAAGCGAATCTATGACAGTTGCTTCATGTTAGACAAATCACTGAATGACAGAAAAATTCCACTTGGAAGGGACCTAAGAAGGTCTCTAATCCAGCCTCATGCTCAAAGCAAAGTTAGCTCTGCAATCAGAGTTGGTTGCTCAGAGCTTTATTCAAGTTCACCTTGGAAAATGTCCAAGGAAGGAAACTGCACAACCTCTTTGGGCAACCTGCCCACTGCTTGGCTGCTCTCATGGTGAAAAAGTTTCTCCTTATCTCCAGTCCAAACCTCTCTTATTTCAGCTTATGCCTGATGCCTCTTGTCTCCTGCCACACACTGTTGTATGAACAGCCTGCCTCCATCTGCTCAGTCACCTTCCTGTAGGCTCTGAGGCAGCTGCTAGGCTTCCCCAAAGCCGTGTTCGCTCAAGGCTGCGTAAGCTCTGCTCCTCAGCCTCTTCTCACAGGCCAAGTGCTCCAACCCGCCCTGACCACCTTGGTGGCCCTTCATTGAAGTCACCCCAGTTAACCAAGGACTTTCTAGTATAGGCAGACCAAAATACAATGCAGTTTTCCAAATATGGTTTAACAAACGCTGAGCAGAGGGCACCATCACTTGCTCCTGATCTTCTGGTTGCGCATCTGCTAACAGCCCAGTACACTTTTGACTTTCCTGCTGCCAGGGCTCACTGTCAGCTCAGATTCAGTTCACTGCTCACCAGGATCCCCATGGTTTCTTCAACAGAGGTGCCCCTGGGCAGACAGCCTCCCACCTGTATCATTGCCAGGGACTCTTCCAACATGCCTAACTTGGCTTTTGTCCTTATGGAATTTTGTGAGGTTCATATCACCCCTCCAGCCTCTCTACCTCCATCTGAATGGCAGCCTTGTCCTTCAGGCTTATCAGCTGTCCCACTGCTATTTAATGTCATCTCCAAACCTGAGGAGCAAGCACCCATCAGCTCCTCCAAGTCATGGATAAAGATATTAAATAATACAAGTCCCAGCACACACCAGTATGAACTCCATTTTTTTCCCTCATCTCCTGACAGAGTACAATTCATTAACCAATAGACTTTCCTGAAATTATTTTTTTAATTATTTTATTTTTATTTTCTGGGAAAAAAAATCAGTTTATGAAAGCAACTATAAGTAATTTACTAAAAAATTAAAAACTTCCAACTGAGGATATGCATACTTGTCCCTGAAAAAAAAATCTGGCAGTGAAGAGTTTTCAATCTAGATCCAATATCAGTCTATTTCAAATTAAAGTTGAATTTGCAGTAATGATAGACTATTGCCAGAGAAGTAAACTGATTAAAAAATGTGGGTCTGACATAGCAATAAAGGATAAGACAGGAAGACATTAATTCATTTATTTAGATGAAAGAGAAGTGGAAAGATGTAGGAACTACCTAGTCTTCACTGTGCATAAAGATAGCAACATTTGAACAAGGTGACATCTGGATAAGGTTGGCTATGCCA
This sequence comes from Coracopsis vasa, assembly GCA_026283785.1. Taxonomy (NCBI): domain Eukaryota; kingdom Metazoa; phylum Chordata; class Aves; order Psittaciformes; family Psittacidae; genus Coracopsis; species Coracopsis vasa. The sequence goes on from JANHGB010046734.1 coordinate 33,282, forward strand.
TACTCAGCAGATGTTAAATTAAAAGGTATTCTGAGAGAAAAGGGCAGGTTGGAGACCTGCTCATAAAGGTCAAGCTGGTACAATCACTGACAATTTGATCTATTGCTAGGTATAACTGTGAAAGCTGCATCCTCGAGGCAGCAAACATGAAGTCATCAGAGTCCTTTGAGATTCTGTGTGGCTGATATACATTGAAGACATCAGTGCAGGAAAGAAGACAAATGAGCATATATTGCAGCAGTGCAGAAAGAGCCATTTACTGCTCCCAGAACATCAAGGAGAGCAAGCTGAAATATTTCAGGGACATACCAAGGAGAGTGGAGATCGATCAGCAAAAACAATAGCGCGAGACAGAACTGCAAGCAAAAATGGAAGCACAGATTGGGTCAGCAACATAACAGAAGGGAAATTTCCTCAAGCAATGAGGGGATGTCAGGTCTTGTGAATCACAATGCAAAGGGCCACTGACCTCCAAATTTAAGGCAGAGCTTGGTAATGATGGATATAGGTAATTTATCAAAGAATAATGTCAGCTGGTAAGCAGCCTAGTTAAGAGACACATGAAATGTAGCCTTGTGTTTCTGACCCCTCAAGAGCCATACAAATAAGATGATGCTGTTTTCTAGTCGAAGCTGTAGATTTCATATTTCAAAATTCTACTTCATATGAATCTATATAATATGTTTATTAAAGCCTATATATAAACAGACATCATAACCATTCTTATGATAAATACAAAATTATATAAATTGGCTAGAAAATTTGTATAAATTCAAATTAATACTCTCATAATGAATAATTCTTTTAATATTTAATGTTACACCTTTATTGCAATAAACACACCTAGCATGGCAAAGTATCATTAGCTGCTTTACAGGGTTTTCCTCAGGATTAATAAAGCATACCATTATTTGTGAAATCTTCAAGTGCTTTTCAAGAGTTTTTTCAAGAACAACTTTTTTTTTCTTTTGTTTTACTTCAGGGGCATATTAATGCTGAAACATGCTGCAAGACTCTCTTTTGATATGAAGAAAAGCATAGTGATGAAAAAAGGGAAATAAAAAGAGGAAATCTTCCACATGGGTAGACGCGGATTTTGCTAAAGATCTATTTGCTCGTATATCAGGAGTATAATCATACAATATATCTGAAACAAAGCCCGTGTATTGCCTGCACTTTGCAAAAAACAGCTATCCTTAATGTGAAAGACACTGTCAGAGTACATGTCTATGAAGTGTTCCCAAATGAAAATCACCAATGCTAGGACACAAGTCTATTTAACAGATATGAACAGTCTCTGAATGAGAACCACCTCACCAAGCTGGAATCTTAGGTACTTCATACTAGAACAGCTTCATTGAGCACCCAAAATGTAAATGCAGAATAGGTACCTTAATCAAACAGAATAAATACCACAAACTGCTTTTATAAATCTCAATAAAATGAAATTTGGTTGATTTTGAAGTACTGGAGGAAAGAAAAATCAGAAATCTTTTTAAGTAGATTGCAACTTCTAGTAGTATGGAGGCTTTTCAAGGTTTCTGTATAGATATTTTTACTTCACTTTGCCTATTACTATATTTTAAAACACCTGTTACTTTGCCCTAAGCTGGTCTTTTTCTGCCTAACAGTGACTATCCAGACCATGTTCATTCCCTTTGCCCCTATCCAGTACCTCTGAACTCAGCGTTTCCCTCTGTGACTAAAAATAGGCTGCTTCACGCCATCACAAGTAGTTTAGTAGTTTTAAATAAAATTTCATCCACTAGAAAATCTGGTTATGTAAACCTTAGTTAACAGCAAACTTCTTCCCACACCATGTTATTGTTACTTCTTTCTGCACCACAGACAATCAATAGTGCATATTCCTGTTGTGTACTTGTGGAATACTTCTTCTTTGTCTAGAATAATCACTGTTCTACCAAATTTATGCTTACTCTCTTCTGCAGCCTTCTGAATCATTATCACACCCAGCATGAAAGAAGACCTAAACCAATAAATTCAGTTATATATGCACAATTTCCACACTGAAATAATCTCCTACGATCAGGTTTGTTACAGAAAGGTTATGCAGAGCAAAACATAATGAATTCCATTAGGGAAAAAAAATGCAATTGATTACTTAAAGAAAATAAAAATAATGCTTTATTTTCAGGCTTGATAAACTGTGAAAAAGACTTTTATATGTGGCTAGTATTTCTTCACACAAAACCTGACATTATAGCTCTGTAATGTAGGATCAGGTTTATGAAGAAAATAAACTTTTTCCATCCGATCTGCTTACTGTACTGTCTGAAATAGGAAATTCCTCTGGGGATGTGCTAGTCCCTCTTTTCACCTAAAAGAGACAAATTACAGATGCAAAAATTGCTGATGCTCCCAAATATTGTAAACCTGCACCTATGAGTTAGTGCTGTATGCGCCCTTAGTTAAAAGCAGGCGGAAAGGGAGAGGATAACATTCAGTTTGGAGCATTAACTTCATCAAGCTAATTTCTCTAGGTATGTTGCACTTGATAAATTACAGCTTCTAAATCTGAATGAATCTCTTAAGCTACTTCTGTCTACGTATCATGACTCCTTGAAAAGCAAGATATATTACTTCAAAGAGTTTTGTGTGGTTATAGATCAAAAATAAATAACATTACCTCATTTAGTTAAATAAAGTGAGTAGCTGTATAAATCAAGAGTCCTCGCATGCTTTCAAAAGACAAGCTGGTAAGGCATATATAGTACTCTATGATCAGAGTTTGTAAGTTCATGTACTTAAAACAAGCATGTCTTGGGAAACACATAAAAGTCAAACTACTACATTTTCTGCCTGGAAAATATTTGATGTCTCAGAAATTTGTCAATAAGCAGAAAATCAAGTTTGTGAACAGGTGAAACAATCAATGAAATTTTCTGTGCTCAGCGCTAGGCAGCAAGATCTAACTCTCCCAACTCTCAGCACATAAGACAGCTTTAGCCCTGAGAGCACTTCATTCCCAACAGCATATTTTTGAATCACACTGCAAAATAAACTGTAAGGGGGGTTGGTTTTCTTTAAGGATGAATCTGTAACTAACAGAGAATTCTTGGGAGAAAAACAGCTATATTCTTGCTTTGCATCACTTTGCTGCCAGCATCTCTGAACAGGTGAAAAAGACCCCACTGTAAGAGAGTGTTTACAGTTTTTTACCTTAACCATTCCTCTCAGTGTTACACCACAAAGTACACATTAATTTGAGTATTATAAATAGAGATTGGCCAAGACAGATTGCAACCATATTTAGAAGTCCTGGTCTGAACTGTGGTAGTTTGAGATAAAAATAACTTAATACTATATTTATTCTACTACAAATTACCCTTCTGAGGTGGAAGAGCAGTCATTACTACACATAGATCTAGAAGATTCTGTCCTTAGTACTGCAACACAAACCAATAAGACAAATTGAACTCTGCAAAGAACTAAGTATAGGAATCTAATAAACTGAGGACTGCTCTGATGGATTATATTGACTGTATTTTATTTGAAAGAGGAACCTAAACTCCTGTTGGAAGTCCTCTAATCAGCTCAATCTTTCCTTCACTGTTAATAAATATTTGACTTCTCAACTCTGGATACTTTTATAGTAGTTTCAATCCTTCATTGACTTTAAAGGCAAATAAAACTACCTTTGACTTGTGCCATTGATTGCTCAGTTACTGGATGGAGTCACACTAAAGCTGTCTTTTTGCCTCTTCTGTCTATATTTTTCCTGAAAACACAATTAAATGAAATGTGCAACTGTCCTGATATTCAAAGAATACATTTGGGAAGCAGATGCCCTAAGATTAAAAATAATGTGGTTTTGTGTGCTTGGCTTTTTTTATGGAAACTTGGTGCTACTGAATTTAATTTAAGCATAGCAAGGCATACAACAAAGACAGGTTTTGCTATTCAAATATACATGTACAAATATTAATTATATTCAATAAGAATTTTGTGGTTTATCCTTTGAAACATTAATTTAAAAGGAGTATTACTGAACTAAATATTTAGCTGCAGCCAAAATGCTTTTAGAAGAGGAGGCTAGGCTGAATGAACATAAAATATTGTCCCATATCACAGTATTTTCTATGTTTACATGATGGTTACAAATATATTAAAAATTACAACATTGCAGTGTGACTCCTGTGGCCTGTTCACTGAAGTGACTACCTGTGCATATCCAAGAATAGTTTATAAAGTCTTTGTCTTTGTCAAAGGAACCCTATAATTTGGCCACTCCTTACCTGAAGGACTCTCATCTTGCCCTATAATGAGAAAGGTGATCCATTACAGCCATTGTTACTTTCTTACGCAACTGATGGAAGTGCTCAAGCCATGTTTCAGAGCTGGACGAGATAATAAGGCATTTCCTGAGAATACCATCCTAATGGCAAGATGTGCTTTCCTTCACTTCATGAGGAGACAGAACTGATGTTTTGAGTTTGTAGAGATGAAGATCTACAGCCTTATATTCCCTGAGAGACATAAAAGGGGACAGAGCAAAAGTTGGAGGGGTTTATACTGCAGTGTATGTATATGCTATAAATGGATGCTAGAATTTCAAGAACATAAGCAGTGGGAGGCTGGCAAGTGTGCACATACGAGAACAGTGTTTGAATTAATTTTTTTAGGTCATTTAAAGCATGGGACTAGACTCTTACCAATGCAAATATTTATTTAGCAGATAAAATTATAAAATCCAGGCTTAGGCAGTGTTACTTTTTTGAGTACTTCTGCACACTCGCAGACAAATCACCCAAGCTGTGATCTGAAATGTGTCTCCGGCAGGGTGCAGTATTACACTTGTAGCACAAAAACTGGAATGGTCTAAAGAGTGCCAATGACTTCAGCGACTTTGCAAGTGGCGACACCAGTGAGAACGTGACTGTAGTTTTCCTTCTTCAGATTTGGTATCCCACATTTTAAAGCCTGCAACATTTGTCAGAAAACCAGATCTGGCCTATCTGATTCTTGCAGCAGATTAAGTCTCTTCTGACTGTTTCAGCATGTGTAAATGGATTAGTTTTAAAGGAAAAAAATATCCTAGATATTAACTTCTTAGACAGGGATCATCACAGAGTGGCTGCTCCTGAGGAAGAAGGAGGCAGGAGTGGAGGGTGACCAGAGCACAGACCATGGAGTGCCCATTCCAACAACAGTGCAGCCCCACAGGCTGCAGGGTCAGGCTGGGGACAGAGCTGAGCACAGGGTTGCCGCAGCAGTGCTCAGGTCTGGGAACTGGGGATGTTGTGTTCACAGGGAGGCGATTTGTGGGGGGATCCCAGATGTGACTCCTTAGGGAAATTAAGCCTCTTGGTGCACTCAGGGGGTTGGCTATCTTTTTATTTCTTTTTCTAAATCAATGACATTCATTAAATCTAAACATGCTTTTACCATGGTTTTTACATTATAATTATTCCCCCTTTTAAAAAGTAGTCTAGTTATGACATTGCACAATCCATGATCTAAATTTAGAACTACATTTACTATAACCAATTAACATTATTTACATTAAGTAAGGCTACTATTCAAGCAGGGTTTCTTTTTTTTTGTAATTAAATGACTGCACTTGAAGCAGTTACAAATTAAATACTTGAAGCAAAGTGTGCTGAGATGATAATTCAGCTGAAAGCAGCAGCAGCAGCCTCTCCTGCCAGGGAAAAGTAATATCTTTTCCACATACCCTCCAGCTACTCCTGTGGCACTCCTGGGCTATTTCCATGAGATTCCCCATCTCACTGAAGAATATTGGCCAAAAAATTCTTTAATTTGGCCTCAAAATGCAGTCATGGACAAGATATTATGCCTCTGGTACCCCAAGAGCACCTTGAATTAATGTTTTCTCTCTTGGCATTTAATTGCAGCTCTGGGGAAGCATTTCTTGCACCATTCCTAACAGCATTTTTTGGCTCATTCAGAAGAAGCATACAGCCTACTGTTCCTAGATGATAAACCAGGCAAGACTAAGAAAGTGGAGAATATTCATAGGTCTCAGCAGTCACTTTTCACAACCTAACTAGCCATCAGCAATTGCCAGTCATGCAGTAGCATCAATTATGAGTCTTTTCTAATCTTCTAATTTCTAATGTGGTTTCACAAGGCAATACTTCTGTTTCACCGTAACGAAGGAGGTAAAAGCCTTCTAAATTACAGCACTGCCTGACCCAAGAGAAGATCTGCAAAGCAACATCAGCCAACCAGCATAACATTCCAACCAAAATAAATTGGGTCATTGGGTCAGCAGAAGCTGAGAGGCTGAAAATGCAATTTTAGCTTCTAATGGCTTCTTTCTCCATATGGTCTCTGGCTTGTCAGTGCTTATTTGTCTTTTGCCAGTGCCTTTGTAAAAACACTCTGTAAGAGATGTTAGGCATAAACTTTTACCACCAGCTGTAGGACATATTTGTTATATCATACATTATGTATCTCACATAAATAGATATTCTTCTATGATTAAATTTGTTCTATTTTGGACTTCCACTAGAGCACAGTGCAGTATAACTATATACTGCAAGTTTTAGTTGCTATTTGCAACCTGCTTTTCTTAAGACCTCTTCTGTCCATTCATGTATTGAGGAAAATTTTATTATGCCTCTAAAATACACAAATGAATATCAAAAGCAAGCATTCACCTAATTCAATGGACTTTTTAATAATTTCAAGGAGATCTTGGCTACCTTTGACAATTTCTTGCTTCAGTATTTTTTCAAAAGTAGATTTAGAAAAAAAACCTAAATATTGCCAAATAGAAACACAGAAATCCTTCACTAACATGTAAAAGGCACAATTAGGCAGTTTGTGTGACCGGAGGCAAACAAAAGCCACACAAAAATTTAACAAATATTGAAAGAGAGTAAGACTGTCATCTTGCCAACACCATGACCATGAGATAATCAGCATGTTCTTCTCATTATGCCAACTCAAGCATGTGGTTTACTCAAGCATTTGATTTGTCACAATTCTCTTTTGGCCAAAGAATAAAGTTATTTCAATGTAGTACAAGTCGGACATGTCTTATGTTTTGAGCAGCCAGATTTCAAAGTGTTGGGTGTCAACCAACTGTGTATTCAGTAAGGATTTGTAAACAAGTTCTAAATCTGCACATTTTGTATCTAGCCATGTACAGGAAAAATAACAACAGTATACGTTTTCAAGTCACAGTGCTCCAGGTTAGGATTTGTAGCAGCATTATTCCATCAGAAAGAATTGCACCACTAGAGCCTGGGGGCACAGATTTAAGTATTTCAGAAAGTCTTAGGCTAAGACATGCTGCCACCACTATATTACATCCTGAAAGAAGAACTGCTTCCTCTACTTCTCAAGTCTCTTCTTTGAGGGATGTTAGAAAAATGTTAATCTGGTAATAAGATTCAAGTAATCACTTTCATTCTAATAGAAAATTTCTGCAGATAGCTTACACAGCTGACTGGCTGTCGATGGTTATTTGACTTTGTTGTTTCTATGGGTGAAATATTATATAGAGTATTCATCAGAGGCTCTGTGTTAAACTGAAGCTTCAGCTGAAGAGCTCAGTAGGGAAAAAAAAAGAAAAAATTAATTGTAACTGCCTCCAGATGTAGGAAATTCAGGACAAAATACCTAAACAGTAATGGGCAACCTCTCTGCTCAACCTTCCTTGGCACCAGATCCCTGGCTGGAAAATGATACATTCAATCTTTAAAAAGAACTTCAGGGCAATCTGTAGCAATTAAACTGATTTCATCCATGTCCACAATAGGTAAAACTATAGCAAAGAATAGAATTAGTAGTATTATGGATGATACGACAAAAGGAGGGAAAAAATTAAAATATTTTTACTACATTAAAGTTACATCTCACTATTCCAAGAACCCCCATCTCTCCCCTTTTGAAGAAGGCTTTTGAAGAAAGTAAACTGCTTTGCAATAACAAAGTTCACACATAACTGAATGCTTAGTTTAAAGATAGGAAGCAAAGAACAGAAGTAAATAATCAGTTTTCCAATAAAAGTGTTAAGAGGGATGTGCAATTTGCACAGCTCAACATGGAGAAACATTTTTCAAAAATAAAAAAGAACATTTTTTCAAAAAAGAACGTTCAAAACCTGTACACTTTATGTACAAAAAAGAACAGTTTCCCCTCAAACGTGCTTGCTGAAGTAGTCCTGTTCCTGCTAGAAATATTTTCCGTTTTTCAGCAAAACAAAACAAAATAAAAAAAAAGACAATGTGTGTATATACATCACACCAATAATATAGAGTACTATTACTAACAATAATAATATGCAAGGTATTTCTCTGATTTTCCTAATCTCCAAGAAGGTAAGGAGTTTGAAAGTAATGAAGTCACCTGTGCCCTTCTTGCAGGTATTTTGAAGCTCATATGATATAAAACATAAATAGGTCTTAAAAAGTAAATCAGGTAAGGATAATGAGTCTCACTAGATCACGAACAATTTACCATGAACAATAAAGCCACAATAATTAAAAATTTCTTTACCTTAAAACTTATAATCATTTGGAATTTTTTTCTAACATAAAATTAAAACTGGAGAGTAAAAACAGAAGTTTTATTACCCAGTAAAAAACACAGGATACTTAAACGAGGTAAATTTATACCCAGTTAGGAGAAAACAAGAATTTTGAGGATATTGAAAGATTAATTTCAGTTAAATCTAGATTTTTACCATTATTACCATCACAGGATAATTGCTAAAATGCCCAACACATCGATGCTATAAGAACAAAAAGATAGACCAAATAAACACGTAATCTACAATATAAGCAAAATATACAGAATTTGGAAAATCGGAAAACATAAAAAATAACAGAGCCTGGAAATTGAACAGTATATTCATCTACATGAAGAGTTTAAGGTATTTTGAAGTAAATATATGTATATATTTAGGACAAACAGCACAGGATCAGTCTCTAATTACACACAGTTTTCAAAACGTAATAGCTTTACACTATTTATTTCTCGTAAATATCTCATCAAAATCTCATATGGATGCCTTTAATATTTGGCTGGACAGGGCTCTGGGACATCTAGTCTAGGTCATGGTTTGCCCAGAGGTTGGACTAGGTGATCCTTGAGGTCCCTTCCAACCTGGTATTCTGTTTGTGTTTCAATAACCCGGCATGCATTTTGTATAACTTTTGTATTATGGGTTTTGTTACATAGCAACAGCAGACAAAACACAAACCCTCTTGATCTTCCACCTAGATTACTGCCAGAAGAGAAGTTGTATGACAGATCAGTTAAGACTGAAATGGGTAATGTGCAAAGATGAGAGGATAGTTGCATGCTTAAAACATGTTTCTAGGACTTTGAAAGTTTACATTTAAAACCTAGCTCTGCAGCATGCCTCCAGTGTGAGCCCAAACAACTAATTTTGAGCCTAATTCTATGAAGAGCACTGGAGTCATTGTCAGAGTTGCAACACTTCCTGAGAGAACAGACTGCAAAGCATTGTCAGATCTTGAGCTCTTCTGAAAATAAGGGCAATAAGCACCAAAATGGAAGGTAGTGAACACAGCACCATGCTTGAGATATCTCCTGGATCATCAACTCTAGTCTTTATCTACTAATGAAGACAACTTGCAACACAATCTTTTTTATAAACTGCTACAGTTCCTCTGAAAACAGCCTTCTTTGTATTAGAAGGCTGTTTCAAATTTTCACAGCATTCACAGTTCAAGAAAACTCCAGGTTTCTTCTAATTTCCCATTTACATTAATTTATGTCCTTGTGCCAACATCATTAATTTAACTCAAATACATCTTCTCCATTCCCCCTGCTGGCGATTAACTATATCTTTTTCAATCTCCATTTTGCAAGGCTAAGTAAGTGAGCCTCTTTTTCCAGCCTCTCCTCAGAGAATAGCTTCCAAACATTTGACAATCTTCCTTTCCACCACTTCCAGTTTTATAAATGTATCTTTCTCAGTGCTGAGCACTAACACTCAGAGGCCTTATGAGACAAGTATCTCTCTGCCTCAACTAGAACTACTTTGCTCAAAATGTGCTAAGGTAGCATTTGCTCTTTTCATGACCACATACGTGCACATTTTATTCTCTGTCTTGTAAGGATAAAGAGCCATTACCTTACTAACTCTCAGTCCCTAATTCATGACCACATCCTCTGTGCTATTAATACTCTTTCCTAATAATACTATTACTCTCAGTTCTCGTGGTCATTCAGTTTTCCTACCAAATTATATTCTGATCTTCCTTTCCATTAAGGATATTTTGCAACCTTAGTCATTTTTATTAGCATGTATCTACTTCTGCCCATTTTATTTATGACAATATTAAACAAAATGGTCTGAAGCTGGATCTTTGAGAAATTTGTGTATAATGACTTCCTTCCAATCCACCAGTTCTCCTTTCAGCTTCACCCAACATAGCCTTTTTTTATTCAGATCTTTACACACATAATAGTATTTGTATTAATCCTTAGTTTCTGCTGTTGAACTAATAACCTCTTATAAGGCAATATATTCAAAGACTGCATTGTATTCTAGATAGATGAGATCTGCTGCAGTTCACTTGTCTGGAAAATCAGTTATCTTCTCTTAGGAAAGTATCACATTAGCCTCACAGATTATGAACTTGGTAAAACTATATTGTATATTACCTCATTTTTATTTACTTTCACATCTCAAGCTCTTCTTCACTTCTGTAACCGTTCCAAAGGTTGTATATTGTTAAGGTTATATTAACAAGTCTGTAGCTGGTAAATCAGTTTTTTGTTCTCTTAAATGTAGACTCATATACATGCTACATTTCTTGCTTTCCAGTCATACTGATAATTTCGAATTCCAGAGATGTTAGAATAGATATTCTTGACAGCAAATGAGGAATTTTACATGCAAACTTCTCCAGTGCTCTAGCCTAGAGACCATTTAGTCCTAGACACAGAAGCATGATTCTGAAACAGGTATGTAAAATAGAAGAGATCTTCTGAAAATCTGACCTTGACTATTGACGGTGAGTGCACCTCCAAAATGGGCATACTTCCCCTGCAATAGGTTTCATCTATCTTTAAACAATAAAATAGACAATGTCATTTTATGTCTGAATACATCTCTAGAGTTTCTAAACCCCCATATATAAAGGATGTTAGAAATGTTTCTGAAATGGCCTCAAAAATTAATTGTGGTTTGAAGAAAATACCCCATAAAAACTGAACGAGCTCAGTCCATGCATTATTTAACACCTCCATATCCGTACATCTATCCATCGTCCTGTACCCCCAACCCCTCCCAAAACAAAACCGAACCAAAACCACAATAAAAACAAACCCAAACCAAAAAATACTGAGAGGAGACCTGATTACAGCACTGAAGTACAGAAAGAATTTCAGACACTGACATACTTAAGCAAAGCAAAAATGGCCAAAAGTCAAAGCGGATTAATTTACATTAGAAACAAGATGCATATTTTTAACAGCGAAGGTGGTTAAGGAATAGAACAAACCCTCAAGAGGCAACGAATTGCCTATCTTTAATGTCATCAAATCAGAAGCCTCTTCATATGGCAGAGCATAGCAGCCCTGGCAGCATGCTAAAATGATTATACAGTTTGAGAGTCTCTAATCATGTTAGTACACAGCTAGTGCCAGGGCTGGTGAGTTCTGTCACACATTTGGACAGCTAGCAAAGGAGAGCTGTAGCAATCAGCTACACCTCCAAGAGGTGTACCTACCTAAAAATGCCATAGATCATACTAAAGAAAATTACTCAAGAAAATCACGGTAGAAGGAATTTCAGTCTAGGCAGCATAGGAGCATTTCTACGTAAACTTTTCTAGATAAACTGATGGCAAAGCAGCACTTGTCTTTAATTAAATATACAATAACACACTTATTAAATATACAAAAAGCTGAAAAATCAGAGATTGCCAGCACCGATGGAAGGAAACAAAACAAACAAGTGCAATCTCAGCTGAGCGTTTCAAAAACAAAAGAATCCAGTAAAGTATAGGTATTTCAGAAACAGCATTATAAAAATTTAACTGCTATGGAAATAAAGTGTCAGAGAGCATGAAGGAAATCAAATCTCAGATCTTTATGAAAAACAGGTCCTTCACATGTCAGAAAATAGATACAGTTTTTTAAAAGGCCTTAAAAAATCACAGGGTTTATCGGCAATGTCTATCAAGAAGAATGACATTTTAAAGCATTGCGTTGTCAACCTGAAAGAGGTACTCCAGAGCACAGAGACATGATGATAAAGGAACCTCATCTACAGGTGCACTTCAGCTCATATGACTACCTGTGGTCACATAAGATGCCACACCTTTTATGTTGCATAAGGACACAAATGATTACCTGACATAACTTTAACCACTTTCTAACATGATAAAACTACAATAACAGTGTCTATTGTTATTGCATGCCCTTGTGGAAAGGAATAGCAATTTTTGGTTACATCTGTACTGAGAAATTAAACAGTGCTGGAGAATGATCCTAATCACTGTATTTTGCTTTTCTTTGCTGTTAAACTGCTGCTACCAGACTTTATGCCCATACTGTGCTTGCCCAAACAGTTCTTGAACATAGTTTCATAGCATGGGCCAGGGACCATTCTCAAAAGATAGTCTGGAGGCAGGCAACCTACTTTAGATTAACAGAGATTCTGACAGTGTAGATATAGATTTTTTCATGCCAGCTTGTCCCAGTATCTTTTGCTTAGTGGTAAAGGGACACCTTCATTTCACTGTTGATAACTAAAAACTTTGTTTAATTGCTTCTAATTCCTTTTCTGCTAAAAGGTAATAAATACATTGAGCCAGTCTTAAATATAAACATCTTTAAAACACAAACAGAATTCAGAGTAACAGCTGAAATGCACAGAAATAGCTGTTCTCTAAAGCAAAAAGCAAAATAAATACATAGACACAAGTAACAGAGAAAACAGACTCAACAAGAAATTGCTACATTTTAATATAAATTATCAAAGATAATAAGATAAGTGAATTTTCTGTACTACTGCGAGACATACTGACGAGGATACAAGATCTAAGTTATATAGGAGGTATGCTTATTTATGTGAAATGGCATAGTAATAAAAGATTTTCAAACTATTAATTGCACTTTACTTATGCCAAGAGGATGTTAAATACCTGATGTGCTTAATACCTCAATCAAGATCTTGAACACTCAAAGGGATGTATGGAAAGCAGTAACAGATCTAGTGATCATTTGGTAGTTATAGTTTAGGTTCCATCTGTTGATTTTCTTCCCTGTGTGACTGCTATTTTAGTTATTTAAAAATACACTGAAGTTAGATACTTTTAAAATATGCTTAGGTGCTCTAACTGGAAGTTACAGTAATCACTTTAATCATCTACAAATATATCCCCTCTATTAAAGCTGCACTGTATCAATAACAATATCTTGATTCTTTTTCAATTGTTTATTCTATCATTCACCACAGTTTTTATTCAACATACAGCTTTCCAATGGTGAAGTTTAGCATTTGGGATGGAAAAGGCAATACACAGCAGAACACAACAATCTCCCTAATTTCTACCCCTACATATAATATTGTTGTGGCAGCTGCCCAGTTCAGTGGGGAGCCCCTTACAAGGCAGGGCTTCTGGGATAATGAACAGCACTGGTGGTAGCAAGTGCTACAGCAGGAGCACTTCCTGTCAGGGCTCTACCAGCAGCTCTATCTCTCTAATTCAAAAGAGCTTGACACTGAAGGTCTCTAGGACATCCACAGCATAGTAAACAGTGCTCAGCCACAGATTTGCACCTTATTTTGCAATCGTCCACACTGTTAAATTATCAGCAGGCTTCCTCATATAGATATGGCACACACCATGCACCAAGGAATAGCTTGTGAAATAGCAGGGGCAAAGAGCTCATCAGGGGACCATTTGCAAGAGGCAAAATAGATGAGTTCACTCATTCTGGGGAGGAAGAGATTTTAACCATATAGATGTAAGCCTGACCACAACACTTATCAGCAGAGAACAATCCCAGACATGCTCTATCCACTAGCTTACATGCAGTCCTACTGCTTATAGCAGTAGTAGTTCAACAAGAGGGAAGAAGTAGACTCACTGCAAAAAGGAAAGGTTTCCTGCATGTTTCATTTATGGCTGATACATACAGCTCCATTCATCAGTTTGCTGCAGTCCCTCGTGGTGTCAAGATCTCTGACTGCCAATCTAAGCATAACCACTATGATCAAGGACATGCTGGCAACATACGCAGAAAAGTAACCAGCCAGCCAACAGCTATAAATTTATTTAGACGTGTAATACAAGAGAAGAAAACAGGTGCTACCATTGCTGCAGAGCACTGTTAATAAAGTGTTACACTTAATGATCTGGTCAGATGTAGCATAACCACAATCACTATTCTTCATCAGATGCACTCAAAATAATGATGCAACACACTATGTAAAAGCATTAAGCTAATGCAAGACCGATACAAAAAATGGACCATCCAAGACTCACTGAGGAGCGCAGGTAAACAGCCACACATGCCAATACACTATTGTTATAAAGATCTGTATTGAAAGAAAGAGAGAGAAAGGGAAAGTGAAAGGGAAAGGAAAAGGGAAAGGGAAAGGCAAAGGGAAAGGAAAAGGGAAAAGGAAAGGGAAAGGAAAAGGGAAAAGGAAAGGGAAAGGGAAAAGGAAAAGGAAAAAAGAAAGGGAAAGGGAAAGGGAAAAGAAAAAAGAAAAGGAAAAGGAAAGGGAAAGGGAAAGGGAAAGGGAAAGGGAAAGGGAAAGGGAAAGGGAAAGAGAGAACTGACCATTAGATTCCTACCTCTCCCACTGCAGAAGACAGCACCAGGCCAGGGATGAGTTCTGACGTGGCTGATGGAGTACACAGGCGTAGTAAATACTAACATAAAACTTAAAGCTTACTCTGTTTTCTACATATGGGCAATATATTTGTCAAAGTGTTATCATGTCAGCCTCTGTCTTCTGCAGCAGTTCTTCAACTCTGGAATTTAATAACTTCCACTGTAGCTTACTTAACTGCAAAAGTTCAAAGAAAGAAGGCTGTTAACGGTGCAAGTGAATGCTGCTGCCAGCAAATGGCCAATAAAGTAGACCATTCTCATCCTTAAGTCCAGTAACAAAAGGATCAAGAAAAAACAACAATAACAAAACCTGTAAAAAGGGTCTCAGGAAGAAAGCACTTTACAGAGAGTTGAGATGACTCAAATTAACATCAACAAAAAGAAAAACAAAACAGAAACAAAAACAAAAACCCACAAATATACAAACAAACAAACAAAAACTCATAAAGAGAAATTCCGTGCAAATTAGTCTGGTTTTGATTTATCTCTTTGCTCCCTGTTACAGCAGATCTTGGATGAATAAGTAATATTTTCTGTATGCACTGAGCAGACACATGCTCTCGCTGTCCATGCCCTGAGCTGTGCAGCTGATCTCGTGCAAGCCTGAGCTCCAGCTATTTTCTCAGGCTTATTTCCTCAGCCATGACACCACAAAAATCCAGCATGTCTGCTGGTGGTGTGAAGCAAAGGCACAAAAATCTGGATATGCCTGGAAAAAGCACCTTGATGTACCTCAGTAGTGACCAGGCCACGTGATTTAGCTCAAAGGGGAGAGGAGATCGCAAACTTTGCCCTGAAAGAGATGTGTTTAGAACCAACCAAAAGGAGTTTAAAGAGTTGCTGCTGTTTTCACTGCAACATGTGAACTCTGAGTCATTGTAAAGAATGGAGCTACAAGGTAAATAACTCAATGGACTTTTTCAAAAGAGAATTATAGAATACAATGCTCTGGTTCAAAATTTATAATGTTGATGTATGAAACCTTCCTCACAATGATTACTTACAAATTCAACCATTAAAAAGACAAAGAGCACAAAGTGCAACTGTCTCTCATGTCTACAGCGCACAACAACTCATTGCATCAATTGTTTGTGCTTGAATTTTTTGAAGTCTGTAAGAAACCTGACTTTAGCTTTAGAAACCCTTAATTAGATTACATCATTAGCCATTGGAAGGGGGCTGTTCTGGCTTTGTGCGTGGTCCGTAATTACCCTGAAATGCAATATCTGGCATCAGGAAGTCATCTGTAGTATATCCTGCTTACAGGTGTCCTGTGGCAATCAGCACTTCATTGTCCTACTGATGATGTGCTGACTGGCAACACTCACAAACGTGGCTGTTCTGTCCCACTCCTTCCTCTTCGCACTTCATATATTTTACTCCGAGTCTGATTTCTGAGTGCAGAGACATGGCTCACCCTGCAGAATTTCCAGAGTCCATGAGAATATCAATTTTCTCTCTGCATGCCTGCTGTAAACACTGCTGATGTCTTCATGCTCTAGCACAAAGCTCAAATAACATTTCTGGGAAGACAAAGAAAATAAAAATTCAGTCAGGGCCAGAATCTGAGTCCCTGTTGTGGACTTCACAGTCCAATCAGGAGCAGAAGCATGAGGAAGAACATTCTCCAGCAAATTCATTTACTCCACAGAAAAGGAATGTTCTCTGGAAAGAGGTGGGTGAAAGAAAGAAGAAAGAAAAGGGCAAGCTGACATGTTGTGTCCCAAAAAAGCTAAGATTTCCTTGAGAGCTAAAGAACATGCTTATAACGTACTGTAGGGCATAAGGTGAGAACTTTGCTTAAGACTTATCACAGAATTTCATCTCTTGAGTAAAACTCTATATTTAATCATTTCAATCTATACTTCTTCCAGCCCTACGCAGAGAAAGATGGCTTGTTCAAAGATGAGGCCATACCTGTGATTGAAGCTACCTGTGAAGCAAGAAACACATTTCTGCATAAGATGGAGGCTTTGACAGGGACTTCACAATCTTCTGGCTATGCAGCAGAAAAATATTGAAATTAAAAAATATTACTGCTCATAGCCATTACAGTTAGAAATATGACATGGATACTGAATAGCTATTATAAGAATTCACCTCTGATTCTTCATTTGGATGAGACAAGAAACAAATTTGATGAGACTTATGGTCTAGATGATGCATTAATATTATTTTAACTCCTGTTTAGTTCTGTTTCTACTCATAGACCACAAGCCGCTTACACTAGGCCTTATCAAAACACAGAAGAAAATGCTGTTGCAAAAAATTTGCAATTTCAACATAAAATAAATCATAACAGACACACTAGTAGTGATAGTAATTCAGAAGAAGGGGCAAAACCCCCCACAAATGGTAGATAAAGTCATTTTGTCCAATATAATCTCCATACAATCCTTGTTTTTCTGTTAAGTTCAGGAACCAAAACTTATGATCTGTATTTATCAGGGTGCTAGCTTAAGCATCACTTATAATGTTGGATATTTGGCTCAATCTCCATTTACAACATCTCATATTCCATAGTGTGGAAAACTTCAAAATCAAAACTCTTTTCCTTCAAAAAAGCTATTTCAAGACCCCTGTGTATTTGGACTAGGAGCTCGTTCTGAAAAGGGTAGTGTAATCAAGAGGACCTTATCCTTTTCCTCCTGGAACTGACATATAGCGTGGAAAAGTTTAAACGTAATTACTTGCAGACAGTGCTGCAAAAATTATCTACCAATTAAGGATGGGAAAGGGAGAAGGGGTTAGGAATTAACTTAACGAAACTTAAGCTCTGACCAGGAGTCATTCGTGGGAGATAGCTGCCACTTTCTTTATATGTATTTGTAACATTAGAAAACATTTTCATTCTCATTATAAAATTATTTTAATAAAAAGATTAATTTTAATGTATGAACATAATATACTGACATACCCTTTGCAGTATTTCTTTGCTCTGTTACAAGATAAAAGGTATTTCTGGGATCATCTTGATTTAGACTATCTACAGCCATGCCTCTGCAATTTTTCTTCAAGACCATAAGACCATAACCAGATGTCTGTAGATAGCTTTTTCTTATTTGTCATGTGCATGCCTTGGAAAGCATATTGACAGAAAGAGACAACTTAAATTACAGGTTTTGAAAGTATTCCATAAGAATTCAAGATACATGTTAATTAAATGAGTAAGAGAATTTGGATATCTTCTGAGCCCCTGAAGCAGTCTGCTACTAAATAAAGTGGGCCAGGGCCCATTTTCTGGCCCTTTGGCAGAAGGCACTGCATGGTTTGAGCTTTGATGCTACATTCTTCTTTCTCTCTTCACCTGCAGAGAGGGTGATCCATATGGCACCAGAACTATCTCAACAACACGCTAATAGATAAACTGGTCAGTCATGTGCTGATTCTCAAATTTGTGTCCTGGCCTTGTTTACTCCTCTAGTCCAGATATAGATCATATAAAAGTATTAACTTTCTTAGCGAGGGCTAGGGAGAGGAAAGGAGGGATGCAAATTACAAAAGGTTTTGAATTTGAGGACATTTTTTAGCCAAGTGAATAGCTAGTCTTCCTGCATCCTTATGTTTACCTCAGCCAGTACAGTTTAGTCTTTTCAAAGCTAACCAAGACATTAAAGGTGTGTCTCTAGAATACTGTCTTGGTTTAAGCCCAGCTGGCAACCCAGAACCACTCAGCTGCT
>JANHGB010046736.1:0-23091 GCA_026283785.1 Coracopsis vasa
GCTCCAGTCCCCTGATCATCCTCGTGGCCCTCCTCTGGAC
The DNA here is from genome assembly GCA_026283785.1 of Coracopsis vasa. NCBI lineage: Eukaryota > Metazoa > Chordata > Aves > Psittaciformes > Psittacidae > Coracopsis > Coracopsis vasa. The sequence continues at coordinate 41 of JANHGB010046736.1, forward strand.
TTGTTCCAACAGTTCCATGTCCTTTTTATGTTGAGGGCACCAGAACTGCACACAGAAGTTATTCTAAAAAGCTTTTGTTCTTGGATTAGTTGCGTTGTACAAGGTGAGAGGAACTTTAATAACATTTGATCTCTGTTGGCTGTGTTGTTGGGGTAGAGGTTTTCTTCCCTTGAACAAAGATGAATTTAATGCCTTAGCTAATACATATATTGAATAGTACTGTAAAATAACTGTGGGATAAACTTTGCTAGCAACCCTGCTGAAACCTGAGAGCACCAGATCTCCCAATTTGCTGAAATGAACAAAGCTTTTAGGCATTTTTCCTTTGACCTTGCCTCTCCAAGTAGAATTTTACTTAGTAGGAAATCTAAGCCCTAAGGTTTTGTTAGTCAGCTACTTCAATTTTATGATCCCGTAACAATTCTCAGTAAAAAAGTGTGATGAGAGGAGAGAGGGGAGGGCATGCCAAAGTAGGCAGAGATATTCTGGTAATATCTGAGGGGAGTAAATGTACTCTGCGGTAGGTATACCATGCTAATTACTATATAGCGTGGAAAATAATCTGTGTCCTTTCTGCATCTACTGATTTCAGCCTGTTTTCACAGATTTTCAGCCTTCACTCATGTACTTAAAACTTCTGGGAGGATAAATTAATAATTGGTAGTGATTGCATAATTTTTTTTTTCTTCCCTTCTGCTGATTTATTGTTAAAGCTACTCAGGTGCAAAAAACCAACAATAATCAGCAAAATTGTGAGTGAATGGTACCCTATGGAGGGCCAGTCTTTAAAAAAGATGAGTTTGAAAAGTCCCTTACACTGAGGCATTGCTGAAATTGCCAGACATCACAGAAGAAAGAACATGCATCGTTTACATGAGAGTTTTAAAGCAAAATATACTCCAAAAACTTTAACTATTTAATTTCATTTCCAGTGGTAGCACAACAACAATGCAACAAAACCTGTGTTTAGTTTACACAGTATACTGCCTTTTTCATGAATACAGCAGTTGTAAGATTGGTCCTAATAAATCCTTGTAATTGTAATGGCATGTGTGTTTATGGAGGTGTAAATTCTCTTCATTGACCAAAAACTGATAATTTGAAAATAAAGAACTCTCCTTTGTGTAAAATTAGTCCTAATAATTTTAGTAAACCTCAAAAACAGATGCCTGAACATTTTTGCAGTTCTTCTTTCACTACTGTATTTTAGCATTACAGTTTTATAACCTATGAGTTTCCTTTTATGCCAGTCTTCAGATTACTTACCAGAATATCACTTGCTATTCATGAAATGTTCCCATTTTTCTTCTGAATAAACAAACATTGGATGTAGTGAGAAAGTAAACAATTCTGACTTCATTTATTATCACAAACCATATTTTAAAAGATTCTTGAATGCAATCTGACTGATAGACTATTAACCTTGGAAACTCTGATTTTGGTGGTATACAGCATATCAAATTAAAAAAGGTGACCTGTGAAGATAAACAAATTGTGCTGCATTCCTATTTCTGCTTTCTCTCTCATCTGTAAGCAAGTTTTGATATGTTTTTTGACTTTTTTCCTGCTTGTTTTTGACCTTTAAAACACTATGAATATCAATGTGAGATTTGGCCTGAAGAATGATTTCTTTGAGGTACCAAAAAAAAAAGGAATGTGAGATGTCTCAGCTCATCTAATGTGTGAATCTTTCAACAAACTGGGGGTTTTTTACCAATATGTTTACTAGACTGGCTAGAGAAGTTAAACAAGCCCCACAAATAAAAACCCAAAAGACATTGTTTATTTTTCAGGCTTGCGGACTCTTAATATAGCAATGGTGTTTTCATTGCAATTTTCTCTTCATGACACTATAGACTGCAAAAGGAATTTCTAATTGAGAAACAGGTGGGAAATAAGTCTTAAGAAAGCGTAAAAAACCCCTTCACTCTCCATCCATCCAGTGAATCTGTTTGATCTTGTAGGTAACCTAGATTTTCATCTGTTAATATTAAGTAAGCTGTATCCTGTAGTTTGTCTATGTAGAGGAAATGGAAGAAAGGAAAAGTTTCTCTCAAAAATGACTGAAATTATGATTCCCACTGTAACTACTGGACAGTGATAAATAATTGAGTTTTGTGTGAATACATCAGCTTTCCATATGTGATGTTAATTCTTCAAAGCTAAACCTATGAACCCTAGTTTTCATTGGCAGATGGATACATGAGCTCCTTCTATCATTCAGGTGTTTTTAAACTTATTTTATACAACCAGCTTACTCTAACAGAATAGTAACACTTGGAAGAGAAGCTTTCTTAATGTTTGGCTGTAAAGGATAAATCCTCCCAGTTCATTAAGCATTTTAAAGAGATGCTGAAACATTACATCAGTCTTATGGTGGAGAAAGATACTTTTTCTGGTTTAGGCTTGAAAAATTAATAGTAATGTGCATTGCTTCTGATTGCTTAATGGTGATTTATTGACTCTTAATTTCTGGGTTTGGACAGATTTCTCAGATATACTGTGGAGTAGGAAAAGCTGTACTTCAGCATTTAAAAGAAGAAATGGTTCCATGTTTTTTTAGCTCAAAATGGAATTCCATTAGTTATCAGAAACTAAATTTACATATTATTTTGACCTGTAAGATAAAGCCAGCTCTTGCAATATGTAAATGCCCACTGTTGTGAACATGACATAGCAAATTGAAAATTGGACACACAAGTTCATTCAGGTTCAACTGGACTTTGGAATCCTGCAGAATACAGTGAAACCTCAGGAGTTTGGACAATGATTGAACAACCCTCATTCCCTCCCAGATGTGAGGCTCAGCCTACCTCTCAGTCTCAGAAGGAGGGCAGGCATCATTCCTCGCAGGTAAAAGAGGCACATTTAAGTTAAATTCAGGCTGAGTCTCTTTAAGTGAGAACACAAGACACACAGAGGAGTCACCATTCTCATTTAGTCACTACTAAGTTAAAATGAAGCAAAGATCTTAATTGCAGAACAAAGCACTAGGTAATGAGAAGTCATAGTCTATGTGAATTGAGAGAAGCAATAATGAGAAATGAAAAGCTTAAACCTAAGGTAAAAGTCTTGTTTATTTTTGTGCCACCTGCCTGAACCAACCAAGTGCTACATGCCTGCAATGATAATTGTTGGAGTAACATCACATACCTATTGGGTTTGTGATTAAAGGCCACAGTTACTAATTCCAACCTATTTCTGTGCTCTGCTTCTTACAAAGACTCAGGTGTAGGCTGAAACATGTAAAGGACCCCAACTGCACAGCAGATTTAATTGTTAAATTACAATTTTGATGCTGTTCATGTGAAATCATAAACATGAGATTTTTGTAGTAAATCCTCTTTTAAACATTTGAATGAATTACTCTACTTAATTCATTAGGGTATCTTTAAAAGTCTGCCTGAAATACAAACCAGTCCCAATTAGCTTTATTCACATTATAACAGAACCAGGAGTTTGAAGTATTTGAATGGACTAAAATGGGGGAGATATTAATTTCCAGTAGATGCTATAAGGTAATCCAGACACGCCTCCGGACTCCTTTCTGGCTTTGTGACCATGGAGTGACTATGAGTGGCTGTTATACTCAATAGCAAGCTGGTGAACTGCTGCATTGGCTGTATGTTTCCAGGGAAATTCTTTGTGGGTGGGCAGATCAAATGCTTCACAGCTAAAGCTCAACACCTGTGAATCTTGGCTATTTGGATCAATGTCAACTTAAAGGGAGGAGTGGGAAAATGCCTTTTGACATAGTCATCAAAAGTGCTGCTAAGAAAAATACTTTCTTGTGAAAGTGTTCTGTGATTGAGTTTTATTTTGTAGTGGAGTCATGGAGTTCTCAGGTATACTCATGGGGAGATCAAGAAACAGATACAGCTAAAAGAATTATCTAGATATACCAGGACCATCTTGCAAGGGGAGTGATGACATCCTCAGATCTGCTAAGGTTATCATTGCTGGCCTTTAAAAATAGTATTACTTCTAAAAGTTTTTTATGCCTCACTGAAAAAAAAGGTGTTTGAATCTTTTTAAAAAAAAAAAAAAAATCACTAAAGTTCAGTGAAATAATAGACAAAGGTGTTCAGTTTAATTGAATTCAGTTCCATTTTGCTGATTCAGAGTCTTGTTCAGCACAGAAATGATAGTAAATGCAATTTATTTTTAGAGAAGCAGAATCCCTGAAACTCTACCCTTTCCACAGCCACCTAATGTTTTCAGAGTTGATTGCACACAGGATAGCAAAAATGAGGAAAAAAAAAAACCCAGAAGTGTCTAAGATGCTATGTTCTTTTCTTTTAAATAATGGTTAATTAGCAGTCATACGTGAACACAATGTGACTGACGTATAAAGGCCAATATGGATCCAGAATGACCTGACAGTTCTGATATGACTTTTGAGAGGGGTGACCCTACTGAGATGTGTGATTTCACTGTCTGAACATCTTCTTAGAGCAATGTACTTTAAATGTTGTCAGCAAAGAGGAATACTTTAGGCATGCCAACCATTTCAATTTGTACTTATTATTACTCTTTGTTTCACGGAAGATTAGGTGCTAGAAAGGTACTTGTTCTATTTATTTCAATGATTCTAGACAATGTGGATTAACCTGGCTGATTCTGTAAACAGCTGATGTTTAGTATAGGTTACTCTAGTTCAATTATTTATGTTCATTATCATGAAGAAGAACAAAGCTAAACAATGTCAACAAACCAGTAATAAACAGAAAGGGCTGATATCATAAACATGATTTAAATTTGGGGAGTTATCCTGAGAAAATGAGATGCTTTAAAGAAACCAAAATGACACCTGCAAATGTGCAAATGCTTTCAATGACTAATAAATTTCTAGTTTAATTTAAAAGAAAATGCCAGATTTTCAGCTTTCTTTTTCTCATTGTAAAGACAGGGAAAATTTCATGACGTGTTCCAAAATATCACAGACATTCTCAGCTCTACCCTGGCATGATTTTGGGGTTGGGTTTTTTTTTTGTTTGGTTGGTTTGGTTTGGTTTTTTGGGGTTTGTTTTGTTTTGTTTGTTTTTGATTTTGGTTTTGGTTTTGGTTGGTTGGCTGGGTTTTTTTATGGGAGGAATATATTCCTGAAGAAAGCTTTTATTTAGGAAAACCTTTTAGAATTTCATGATGAAAATCTGGAAAGGAGAGAAATTATATATGTGGGGAGAGACTGGGTTGGGCTTTTCTTTTACTTCACCCTGTAGCTGTTGCTGAGAACATTTATGCAGGAGAGGAGAGAGTGTGATCTGTTTTTTGCTGTGATCCAGGCAGGACAGGCAGCAGGACGCCGGTTCCCACACCTCCACTGAACGTACAAGCAGTCTTGAACCAGATCTTCCTCTTCCTGTCTTTTAAAACATCATACCCACACACAGTCTTAACATTTAGCATGATGGAAAGAAGAGTATCAGTGATAGAGAACAGAGAAAACCTATTTCCTGCTCACCTCTGGCTCTGAACCTACTTGTGGTTGTAGGGTCAGAACGATGGCACTGTTCCTTTCCATCCTCACAGCCATCAGCTATTATAAGTGCTCCTCTGTGCTAAATTTTATGGGTGTTAAAGATCTACACGTTTCTTTCACTTCATATGGAGTTATGAGCACTCAGTGCCTTTCCAAACATTGGCGCTGAAATGAAAAATTCCACTCCACTTTACTGACTAGTAGTACTCAGTGCCAATACAAAGGTTGGTAAAATACCAGAGTGTGTGCACGAAGTCAGTTTTAAGTGTTATGAAGATTCCCAAACCAAAACGGATTTTCTTGTAACAGTGGAATGTATGGGTTGGATGCTTCTAGACATAGGAACCTAATTGTTATGGATATAACTAAAGGCCAAATTCCAAGCCACCAGAGCTCTTGTTTGTCATTAAAGCAATGTGTTCATGACTTTTAAATTTTTTTCTTTTTTTCTTTTTTTTTTTAGGTTTTTAAATATTTTTTTAAGTTCTTTTGGTATTTGAGTTTTTTCTAAATATTAAAGTTTGAAAATTTCAGAAGTTTCCTGCTTCTGTCCCTAAGAAACATGAGCCATATATATAAAAATCTGTTCAACTGGAGAAGTTGTAAATGTCATTTAACAAGGTACAGTTCTTTCCAGGCTTAGCAGTATAAATGTTGTTGTATGCTGAGGAATGAATCTGGGCAAGGGTCTGCTCAACAAAACTAGATTGAGTAGTGACAGTATATTCCAGCACTGTTGCCTGAGGGTCTATCTCATTTTTAGCTAATCTAAAGCTTGCTATAGTGAAAGGCAAGTTTTATGCTTGCATGTACCAAAGGGAAACATGGAGATTAAGGTATTAATACATGAAAATAGCTAATTTCTCTTGTAAACTGTTTCATCGGGGACCACACAGTCAAATACTCGTAGAATCTACTTACTGAATAATTGAATACTTGCTCGTTAATCTTGCTCCAATCCATATATTCACAGAATGGATATTTTAAAAATGATACTCCAACCCAGTGAAATTCTCTGTTCTTCATCAATACCAGAACATTTAACTCAGTCCTTATTTACAGCTGTAAATAAGTGCCATGACTGCATGACACTGACAGTAAAAATAACTCATAGCCATACCTGGTTTTTTAAGCGTTATTCAAACTATCATGCAATGTTTTGCTAAGTGATGGGAGCAGATGTATTGCTGCCCCTAGCTGAACAGAATGGCAATTCCCACAGGCTGCTCTCAGCTTTGCTAGGTTTAAAAGCACCTGAAGCATTAAGGTGTCTAAATCCACTTGAAAGCTAATCTAACAGCCTTCTTCAGCCCCCCCATTCTGCGTGTCAGTTGTGCAGCAATTAATTTTCTTTTTCTTTATGCTTTCTCTTCCTGCTCCCTTTCCCTGGATTTGAAGATTCAAAGGAAAAGCTTTTGGGGCTAATGTCTTCTGAGGAAATACTACCTACTGCCTTCAGAAGGCAGCTTTATATTGCCTAATTCAAATTCATTTTTATCACCCTTGTTGTGAAGATTGCATGAATTGTTGTCCTCTTTAGATCTGAATTTGGTCAAGATTTCAGTCAGGGGAAAGGAACACTACTCTAAAAGTATCCTGTAGTTGTAAATATTTATCCGCCTATATTTAAGATGAAGTAGTCCATAATTTCATTATAGCCCTACCATACAAAACTTTTTTTCCACTTCAAACTGTATGATTTACACAATTCATTTTGAACCAAGAGGTGACTGGTAATGTTTCTTATACCCACAGCTACTCATCAAGCCTTTTGCAGTAGTGTATCTACTGGGGCAAATTAAGCTTTGGTTTCAGAAATGCTTAAGTGAGATGTATAGTAAAAACTGTAGAGAAATTGACAGACAGTCATGGCAATTTTCCAATTCTATTGTACATCAAGACCCCCTCGACGCTTTCCTGAAGTTAGGAATGGGCTAGGAGAAGGCAACTGTAGTATGTTTGCTGAACTTCATTCTTCTTTTTGTGTCTTCTCCAATGAAAAATTGCTTTTAAATTAACCTACATACTCACGTACTTTGTCATGCACATTGTTTTACAATGCAAGTTCTATAATACCATATTCACAGCATAGAAAGATTCTGAAAGTTTAATCCCAAATTATGTTGATTTAAGACAAACTAAGAAACATAGAAAAGGTAGGAAGCATATACAAATGGGGGACAGAGAAAAGATGCAAGTACACAGAAGAAAAATTAAAGCACTACAAGCTTTTTATTAGGTTAGTACCCACTCATACAGAAAACATATTATGAATTATGTTGTTATCTGGCTATTTCTTTTATTCTCTGATATTAGTAGTGTTACTATCCTCAAGTTATATTTCTCAAATTCAAACACCAACTCTGTGTTTGGAGGAAGGAAGCGTATTTCAGCTTGAGGCAGAAAATATTAGAGTTTACATTCAGTTTTCTCTAAGTAAGTCCTTCTCATTTTTCATCATAATCATAATTTGCTTTTACTCTACTGGTTGGATACTTTTATTAAAGCTACCCACTCTTTTTCTTGATCTTTTCTTTTCTTTTTTCTTGATCTTTTCTTTTCTTCCTATCATATTTGTTTTCCAAGACATATCTTGTATCCAGTAAAGCTGCCCAGAAACCTCTGCATCCAGAAGCATGCTGCCTCAAAGAAATACTGCTTTTAGTGTGAGAATACTCTCACACTATTATTTTATAATTGTGTGTTTGGAGCGGAGGATTATTACCTCTTCATCTTTTTATTTTCATTTGTTGCAAAATTGAACCCATTCATCATGGAATAATTGTAGGTGTTGAAAACCACAAAATGTGTAAGATCACACTGATTTAGTATGGCATGGTTCAGAATTGCAGCAGGTTTTCACCGCAGACTTACAGCTGATTACAGCTGACTTACAGATGATCCATGTTCATCTACTTTCATAAGCTGTTCAGGCATCCTTGACTTTATAGGATGTGCTTTTGTAGCTCCCACTGAAAACATGGGAGCTTAGCTTCTTCTGTCCTTATCCAAACTTTTCACTACTATACAGAAAGGTGACACCATTGTCTCAAAAAGAAGTGCAGTTAAGTAGAAATGGAGTAGAAATTCACTTCAGCAGGTTTAAGCCCAAGTGTCAGATTGTCTGAAAATGTGTTTCAAGACTCCGCTCTGTTCGGTGTTTATCCACTGACAATGTTACTAAGGATACAGCTGTCCTCTCTCCTTACTGCTTCAGCCACCAAATACTTGTCTTTTCCTTTCATAAGGTTTCTACAGAAGTTTTTGACTGCTTAACAAAACCTAAAAGTTGGTGGTCATAATTAGGTTACAGTAATTGTATGTTGCTTCAGTGAAACTTAACCTTCCTGAGATCAGGGAGTGAGGTACAAATGATTTTTTAGAATCTGATTTAATAGAACTGCTACTTTCTTATTTTTTGGTTGTCATTACACACGTTAAATCAATATTTCATCTTGGTTAGTGTTCCAACTTGGGATATTTTGTGTGATTGTCAGAACTACAGTAATCACTGTCACCTAACACAGTTAGCAATAAGTTAAGGTTAGAGTTGTAAACGCTCAACTAAAAATTGGTTTGCATCCACAGTTTAATCTCATAAAAAATTCCATTTCATACTAAATTGAGTGATACATTGAGAAAAAAACCCACCATTTTATTTCTCTTGTACAAGTTGATGTAGGATGTGACTTTCCATTCCAGTCTATTTCGAATGGAATAACAATCCATCCCATACACACAGTCCAAAACGATCTGCAGTTTGGACTGTAAATTTATAAATGACAGTTCTGCGAATTAGACTTGAAAGGAAATGCTGAGCTGACAGTTTTATATCTTGCATGTAAAACTCAGGACAATCAGCCAAGCTCAGGAAAGAGTTTGGCTGATTATCTTATAACTGTATAAATCCCAGAGATATCTAGGACCAAAATGAATGAAAATACTCCTGTCATCTTCTCACTTTTCAACCTTTTTTTGGTCTCCAGTGATTTATTGCTGCCCCACACTAAGCACAGCATCTATCTATTTCTAGTAATCAGAGCTATCTTGGACAGCAGTATTTGGGGAAGGTGGTGTAAAGTGGCTGCTAGAAAAATAATTTTACAAAACTCAGAACTAACTTTGAAATTAATAAGCCTGAATCTTTCTGTCTGATCTTTCTGATCATCCAAAACATTTAAGATTGCTCACCTCCTGTAAAAGCATGTAGGACATACCTAACTCTAGACTTTCTAGTTTCAACAGGCTTACCAACATACACCTGTATTTGTAGTCCTGAGACAATTATCACTGGATTTCACAGATTAAATGTTGAGACTGGATTCCATCTTAGTTTTTAAAAGGAATGTGATCTATTAGAACTAAATATTTCTGTTTGGTATTTTATATTTATTCAGTCCAACCTTTCTGTATTGAAGTGCCATCAATTTTCATAGGCTTGGTCTTCATCATTATATATTTTATTTTAAAGGCCTCTGTTTTCATGTTTCAGTCTCTTGCTAAAAGCTCAGATATTTGTTTGGACAGAAAGTGTTGGGTCTCCATGGCCCAAACCCTTCTACTTCAATTTGTTGCCCACATCCAGGCTGCTTCTAGCTTGCAGCTGCATTTATTCCTTGTTCGAGATATTTTCTTAGTCAGAACTAGTTTCTCATCAGCGTGCATCACCCAATCCTAATCTACATAATCAGTCCCTTTTGAGGCACCACGGGCTTCCATGAGCTCTGCCGTTTGCTCTCCTCTTCAAAACTTGCAGCTCTTCCCTTCCTATTTCTGCTCCGGTTTTCAGTTCACTCCAATACCCTGCTGGATCACAAGACTTCTTTAATCTCTTCTCCCCATAGGCTTTGAGGAATTGAGAGTAAAAACTAAGCAACACCATGCTCCTTGTTATTTCTTCAGCTCATATTTGATCCAGCAACATTACTCAGAACCCAAAAATATTTTTTTTCTTATTTTCAAACTGGAGAATGCATTTTACAGCCAGACACTTTGACTTGAGTCAGAGTTACATCAGCAATCTAGTGCAGGTGGGTTTCCAGAGCTGCAATCTGAGCACATCTTTGCAATTTCAGAGAGAAACAAACAAAACCCAAACAATCAAACACACACAAAAAAATTTAACTGTAACATAAAGTCAAAAAAATATTTCCAGGTATAATATATTCTCTCTGCTCAGCGTTCTTGACGAGTCTGACTTAATGCATGGAACAACTAAAACTGTGTCTACTCTTTTTATCTGTGGTGCTCCTAAAGTTATATGCATTCTTCAGAAGATGGAACTGTTTCATATAAACACACACACTGTGGTTTGTGAAAATAAAGGTATAAACGCCCTCATTTTGAAAATTTAAGAAATAAACAATTTTTTTAAAGAAGTGTTTCTTAGGAGCTGTGACTGATTTGTTATTGGGAAGCATGTCTCATGTGTCTGTTCCTGAAGCTGAACTGAAGGAATGGTCAAGTTACAGTTACGTTAAAATGCTGCTTAAAGATATAAAACTTTCAATAGGATTATGCAGTTTGCTCCCTTTGCCAGCATTTAGACTTTGATTTACAAACATAATAGCCTTCACTCAAAGGAAGAAGGCATAAAAGATCTTCTGTATATACTTAATCTGCTTACTGTTATCAGACATGCAAGTGTATCAGAAGTAAACACATCTGTTTCAAATATCCCCTGAAGAAAGATCCTCTGGTGCCATTTCATGAAAAAGGCTCTTCCCTTTTTTCTTTGCTGATCTTTCCTTTGTTTCGCATCACTGCTGAGAGTGGGAGCTATAAATTTCACAACAATCTAAGCACAATAACTAGAGAAGAATCTAGAGTATCAGCCAAAGTTCTGTTTCAAAAGGAAAACAGATTTAAAAAGAGTATAATTTCAGAACTGTAAATTATTCTGTTAGCTCTCTGCTGGTATCATTCCTTTAAAAGATGGAATTTTAAAGGGTTCTTATCATGGCCAATATGTTTGAAATCATAAAATACCTGGTTACCTTTTAAAAATAGTCTGATCTACTAAAGCAGCCACTATGAAGGCTATGAGCTACACTGTTTTTTATTGAAAAATATATTTTGTTAGGGTAAGATCATAGGACATTTGCAATGCATTATTCATTCAACTTTTAAGACTACCAGAAGGAGGCCACACACAGTATAAATTTTTACGGGATATTCTTAACCTATTGAAATAGCCTATTTTAACATCTGTGTGGGCACATACCAATTTATCTCTTGATTGCTTCATATTTTCAGGCACTTTCTCTTCCTTGCTCAAAAATGCATATCCAAGACTCAGAAAAGTGAAACTGTTATGCTACCTTATGCCATCGAGTTGTGGCAATTGGATTTTATGCATAGAGGGGAAAAAAGAAAAACTAGCCAGTATTTAAAATTCTCTGAACTGTCAGTTTCACATAAGCTCCAACCATTCACTAAAGCTCCTATCATAGAAAAATTTGGCTCCAGAAGATATGAGGACATGCTGGAAGGATGGTTCTTTCCAATGCCAGTTCATGAATTCAAAAAGGCATGACTCACCATTTAAAACATGTCAAAGCTTAAGAAAAGCTTGTATACAGGAAACCTCATATTTGGATGGTTTCTTTCAAGATTCTTTTTGTTGTTGTTGTTGTTGAATAAGAAAATATGTCATACTTTTTTTCAAATACTTTAAATCTCTTAAGGGATACTTTTCAGACCAGCAGTTCAGCTTGATCTATACTTTCATCTAAAAGGCTTGTTCCCTCCCGGTTCTTAAGTCCTCCTGCTTTAGTAACCTTTGTGTTGATAGTGTCTCAACTCCAAATTCATCTTATTTATCTCCACTGACATATTCACTTCTACATTTCCCTGTCAAGAAATGCCTGTTCTTTTATTTCAATAAAAAAAAAATAAATAAAATTAAAATCTGCCAATAATTATAAAAATACCTTTTCACTTATAACAAACTGCTGCTTCAATTGTGCTGTCAGGAAGCTGTTTGGGGGAAGGCGAAGGATGGGTTCAATGGGAATAAGAAGAAACTGAATCAGGAACTCTGACTGTGTATTATATAAAGCAAACAGGCAGTCATGAATTATGTGGTTTTATACAGTTCTATCTTGGGATTCTAATGACAACATTAACCACTTGACCTTCAGTACTTACGATTTCAGCAGAATACCTCAAAGGAACTCTAGTCTCATAATTCAGAATTGTCCACTATACAAAATGTGTCTAGACAAGAGAATCAGAAAACAAGATAATATTTCATTTTGTTATTTATCTTAAGAATATGAAATCCACTACAGTACAACAATGAACCTCTTCTTTTAGTATGTAATCCACAGAACAAGAAAACCATATGGATTTCTTTTGCTCAGCTATAGACTGATTTTGTTTTGAAGATACACGGTTATGTGAAAGATATCCATATATTTTTGAAATAGCAAAATAAATGCAGCACTGATGCTTTAAAAAAATATCCTGAACAGAGAGGTCTAAACCCTTAGCAAGATATGATGACTTGAATGGAGTAAGTTTGAATCATAAGCTTATTACTCAGATTCCCAGTGTGACACATGTCAAAGAGGAGACTCATCTCAAAGGATAGTTGATGCTTTTTCTTGTCATCTAGTGAAGTCTTTCTGCTGAGAGAATGGGTAGAGGAATTTGCTATAGTAAAAGCAGAATAGATCTGGCATGAGGCTCACCATATTTAGTGGACTCCTATTGACTTCAATATGCTTTTTAATTTATTCTCAAATATAGAAAAAGAGAGGCTGGCACATACCTCAGTGGTTTTTTTCACAGACAGCATGGCGAACATGAGAGGAAATACAAAGATTCACTTTTTTTAATACTTTCTATTCCATTGTAATCATATTACTTAAAATCTTTTCACCCATTTCTGGAGAGTAACTTCTTTTTTATTACTGTTTGTGAAGCTCACATCCATTTTATGAAAATCCGGATTGCCATTCTCTGATATAACTCCATGAATTTTATCAGTTTGGTGAAGTATAAGGGGGCTTTGTCTACAGTAAAAATTCCTCAAATCCAGAGGAAGATCAAAGCAAGTAGGATATACACAGTTCTGCCCTGTCCTTCATATGAAGCATGATCTATTGATTACTGCTCTTTCCCTAACTGGGCACTATTAAATATTGCATGGGGTCATTTGTTAGACTTTGTTTTCAGAACTGGCTAATAGGGATTTGGTCTCTCTTCATTATTCATCTCTAATCAGCTTTTTCCTATCCAACAGATATCTGTTGCTGAATCTTCAGACAGGAACAACAAGCTGGCAAATTGTGGACAGTCTCTGAATTTAAGCAGATTTAGCAGGGCCTTCAGTGAGTATTTATAGGGCTTAAGCTAATTGGAAATAAGATTTACAGTACTTCTTTTAACCGATTCTATTCTATACTTAGAAAAGGGACTTAATGGTATTTCTTAAAACAGTAATCTGATTTACTCATGAGTAAAAGTTCCTTGAGTACAGACAGAGATGGTGCTGATTTAGGGTGACATACCAGATTTAGCTTTTATTTTACATTGTGTGATGAATTGAAAGGTCATTATCCTTGGCTAAATCAGATATAGACACAAACAGCAAAGTCACACTTGAGCTGTAATTAGAATCAAGTGTTAGTTCTTGCAGAAGAAAGTTTATAGTCTTCCAGTGAAAAGTACTGATTCTTAGTGTTGTTAACTTCTAGAGGAAACTCATTTAAAGTCTCAAAATAAAGCCTACTTAGGTTAGTAGTAAACACTTGACAACCAGAAAAAGCACTGTCTGTTAATTTGATAAGGAAGGAAAAGAAAGAAAAGTATTCCTAGAGAATGGACTCCCACGTCTCCAATCATTTATAATATGCCCTGTCTTATGGACATTTCTGCAGACCTCTGCATCATTTAGTAGGCTGGAGAGAACAATTCTTTATGTAAGTGTAAAGCCCCTCTTTCCTGGGAACTGAAACAGAATTTCATCCTGCTTATTATTTTAATTCCTAAATAATTTAAAACAGATCTCAATTTCTTTGTGTTCAGGCCTGAACAGGTGTGCAATATCACTGTTGTATTCCAGCTGTTTTTTTTTCATTTGTTTTTCACAGAGAGTATTTCCTATGTACCCTTTACTCTTTTCACATACTCCTCATTAGGCTGCATGCGGCTTACTTTGCTAAACCATTTATTTCTAATATTTGTTAGGTGCTGGTCAGTGAAAAGTGAATAAATAAGGCTGGCTCTATTTATGGCATAAAATGGTTTCATTAAAGTCACTTAGAAGCACTGCTGAAGATGGGTTTTTTTGTTAAAGGTGATGGTGTTTTTTTTAAGGTTCTGCTAAATCACTAACTAGCATGAAAATAATTTAAAACTTACATCTGCATAAATTTATTTTGATGATGGTAATTCAACCAATGTAATTCCTGAGTGAACAGCCAAGGCTGATAACATTTATATCCAGGCATGAATTTACTGTAGAAAATAAAAAGAAGGAAATGTCACCTGTGAACAGTTAACACCAACTGCAGTCATCTCAGGGTTGATACAAATCAGCTTGTGTCAGTCATGATACTACTATTGCATAAGATCCTTGGTCATTTTAACTTCTGACCAGAAATGAAATTGTGGCCTAAGCAGGATAGAGAATGAAACATTCTTTCTCCCCTGGCTTCACATGTAATTTGAAAAACATTTGGAAGATGAGAACATTTTCTATCTCTTACTTTCATGTATTGTATTCCTTCCTGCAATCATTTCATCATTTTCCAGTACATCTAATTAGGATTCAGCTTAAGCAGGTACTGCATCTTTTACACTGTTCTCTGAGTAGCTAATGAGACTCTACTGGGCTGATTTCCTCTAGTGGTGAGGTTCTGTATAAGAATAAGCAACAGACTGCTGCATTTCCTGGATTTTTTTTTTTTTTCCTGACCTTTATTTGTTTTTTCCTTGGTCTGGAAAGAAGTATTCCAGAATTTAAAAGCCACATTAGCTTCAGACCAGTCCACATAATCTTTTCCCTCAGAATAATAGGTAAGAGCACTTAAAAGACTGTCAAATAGCTTTTAATCTACCTTAGTAAACATCACCTAACAAAAGAAAATGAAGGATATGGTAAAATAACAGATTTTTTTTCATGCTTGATCTTAAGAGCTTTTGTCATGCATCACTTTAAAAACATAAAGTGCTGAACTAATTTTTAAAGGACAACAGTTGCACAGTTACTTGTGGCTGATTATGAGGAAACCACGGACCACAGTGAATGCTGTAGCAATGAGTAAGAATTATTTCTTAATACCTTATTTTTATTAGACAGTAGACAGTCCCTTTCAAAACAGCATCAGATGTATTCAAGGGAGCTGTATTCAAACCTATGATTTAAACCTATGTATTCAAACCTATGAGCTGTATTCAAACCTGGAGATCTTTCTCAATATACATTCTTATTGCATATACCCTTGCTGGCATGAGGAACACATGGAAATGATGCTTGCTGGTAAGTACTAATTTTCACTATACACTGTTCGATTCCTTCATTTCCATTTCCTGTTTTAACACTTGTAAGTAAGTATGGGTTGCTCCCATAGTAGTGAATTGGAGCTGGTGGAGGAGAGCAGAAATGAAAAAATATGCACTGGCTTGACTACACGGTTACTCCCATTTCTTGTGCTTTATCTCATTCATTTGCATTCTATGCAGAAATACAGGGTGGTGACAAAATGAAAAAAAAATTTCAATCAATATTTTGTATTCCTGTAAGAGGAGTTAAGTCCTCACAAGGCTTTACAAATACTATGGCTGTATATACAATCTTAAAATAGTTTACAAGTGATTGTAGTGTTTAGTTTAATCTGTTAGACCAGCAAACAGTGATAATTATGAGATTAAAAAAACCCAACCTACAGACAGTTCTTTTGTTCTGTGGATCAAAACATGGCTACCTGGCTTAAACAAAACACAGAACTGATAATTTATAGGCTACACTGACATAATCCTCGATGTTCAGCCAGAAAATTCTTACCACATAAAAGCACTTCAGCCTCCTAGATTTTTCTTCCTACAAAAAAGTACTCAGTATATGTCCTGATTAGCATAATTGACTCATATTGGTGCAAACCTTGATTGTTTCTATGCTTATATATGGAATTTGAAAGAATGTAAAATTAATTATCGCTATGCTTTTAAATGTAGTATAATCTGAAGTGTGGCACCAGAAAGATTGCAAGAGAAAATGCATGTGGGAAGAGGAAGACCAAGAAAATACAGCAGATTCCTAATTCCACAACTTCCTTCATTGAGCCCACAGTGAACATTTTTCTCTACAGCCCTGAAACACTTAAACTGAACATCAGCCCTACTAACATGGAATAGACTTTATTTTAAAGGCCTAAGGACATCAGCTGTAAAGACAGGAGAGGATATCATGTGCCTGACTAGGTGATAATTATGATATTGCAATTGCAATTTGACATGTTTAAGATTACAGCATGGTATTACTTACATCTTCAAAAATCAAAGAAGGTCCTTTAAGACAACATACAAAACTTTCTTTGTTAAAGATTTTTTTTCCCTTTATAAACAAGATAACACTTTTCCCTTTGATTCTCTGAATAGGAGAGGAAATAAAGATGCTTCTTGTCTTTTCAAGATGATACTTGATTGTCATTTGATGGCATATACTAGTATTTGATTCTGCCTGTTGAAAGACAGCTTGCTAGCACACCCTCCTGACTAAACACAAAAGAGGCTTTTCTCAAACAAGAGGGGGTTTATTACATGAACAGTACAGACAAGAAACAAGATGAAATCACAAAATTGAAAATTAGGTATAAAATAACGTTTCTGCTGTTGCAATCAAGGCATGCAACAGATGTGTCATTGTGACCATATAAAAAATAATATTGTTTTGCTGCAGACATAAACCACCTTTTCCATTAGACATAATCTCTTGTTATGACTGGCTTTGGTAGCATAGTGCATTTGGCACAAGTGAGAACACTCATGGTGTGCTACCACGTTTTGAATTCTTTCTCATGATGGATAACATTTAGAAAAAAATTTGAGCATAATCATATAAGAAGCAGACACTTAATAAGATGTTTTATCTGAGCAAAGTAGTTCAGAAACCAAAAAGAATGCAGGTTTACTTCTGCTCTTCAGTTCTTCTTTAGTATTTCATTTTCTTTGGGAAACAGTTTTGAGCAATCATTGTAAGATTATCCATAAAATAAAAAAGTAGTTTAAAAATCTTGTTACTCTCAGGTAGAAAGTGGGCCTCTAGCCTTCTGATATGCTCAGCTCCTTTTGCAGCTGATGTACTACCACAGATCTGTCCAAATTTGGAAAAATATACAGTGAGGAGAGCTCCTCTTGGCAAGGTGATTTCCTCATTGCTGGAGGAAGCAATGTGGGTCGTGCTCACAAGAGCCATTTCAGCTTAATCGAGCCAAGTGTCACTGTATAAGGAAAAGCATGGGAAAGCATGAGCTGTTAGCTGGCAGTATGCTACTCCATTACACCACTTTCCATTCAAAGTTGAGCTGTACTGGGCTGCCCCAATTAGAGCAGTGCCAGATAATCTGGAAACAAGAAAACACAAGCAGACCGTTGTACTTTCCATACTGTACTTTACAGAGTCTGTCAAGGACCTTGTCAAGGGTTATAGACGTGTGACTATCACAGGCAAATTCTGATTCAGATAGTTGGTCTCCCTGCCAATTATCCTGTAAAATTGAAATTGAACTACTATTCCTTACCCTCAGTAGTAAGTTTCTAGCTGATTGTACTATACACTGAAAGACTATACTTTCCTGTATTTTACTGATTATTGAACCAACTTATTCATGTATGGTAAATAAATTTTATGATCTTTTGTGATGAAAGTGGTAGAACTTTTTAATATTACAGCAGCTGAGTCAGTCTCATAGCTAGTTCCTTGCTCAGCTCCAATTATCACGATAACTACGACTCAGACACTGAGAAGAAAAGTTTTCAGTCCTGCTCTACAGCTTCATTGGTAAGTGGATTTAATCAAGCTGTCAACTTGCAATATGTCACTGAGGTGGGTGGTGGTTATAATTGGCTTAGGTTCTGGGGTCTGGGGTTCTGCTCTAGTTACTCTTATTTAGTAACTAAGAGTAGCCAACTGCTTGTCTTCTAGCTAGCATATTTACTGTGAATGAGGAACAGATGAAATAACCTCCTGCGATTCAGATGCTTCAATGTGATCCTGGTATTAGGACTGCTTGTTAAGTCATAAGCCATTCTCTTGTAGATTTCTGCTTACAGTAAAAGAAAGAATTTGCAGATATAAATAATGGTATAAATACAGGGATCTTCTTAATTACTTTGTCAATGCCCCACCAGACAAGGTAGTGAAAGCTTAATTAAACCTATCACTATTTAGGAAAAATATACGTCTCTTAATTTCATGATGGCAGTAATAAGCTCAGAGAATTAAAGTGGTGTTTGAATCTGACTCTCCAAAATCAATGTAGTCTGCTATGACACTTGATTTCACCTGCCCATTTTACAACTACCAGCTTAAAAATACACACTTTATCAATAAAAAATAAGGGAATTTTTTAGAAGTTTGCTGGCAGGCTGAGAAACTTTCAGTCTTTAAAGCCCAAGCCATTATTACACTGGAACTAATTATTCAATTCTTTTTTCCTTCTCCCCACCTCTTCCCTTAAAAATGTGCTTACAGCTGCTTGATATAATTATTGAAACTCACACCCCATGAGGGAAGGAAAAAGAATAGTAACCCTCTGGAACAGGAGCTTGGAAACTAAGGCAGTTCAGATGGTCTCGCAATTACAGCATTGGCTAAGAGTCAAATAATGAGCGATCTGACACAAACTTCCTGTGTGATTTTTCTGAAAGCTGTTTCAAGCCAAACTATGATACTTTGTTTAATAATAATGAGCTAGAGCATGCTTCCCCATGACTCCGTTGGAACTACTTGTGGAGCCGTGGAGAAAAGCACCATGCCTCCTAGTGAAAGTGGCAGAAACCTGATCTTCTGTCTCCTCCTCCATTGTCCTTGCATCAACGGAATGGTAATACAAATAGTAACCTTCCTCAATAAAATGTTCTTCTATTTATTGCTTCACTTATGCTGTTTAGATATTTCAGTGATGGCGTTAATGTTCTTGGTACAGAAAAGTATATAAGTGTGTTTCTGGCCTTAAACACAAACATTGCCATTAAACTTTATGGCTTACTTAAGTGTAAGACCATTAAATCCTAGGCAAGCCTAGGTGAAATCTGATTGCTATACTTAGCACCTCTGAACTGTAGAGCTCTGGAAACACCTACAGCAGTGCTGGAATACCAGTAGTCTTGGCCTCATTTCTAGTGTAAATACTTGCAACATAAGGAGATAATTTAGACTTGTCGATTGAAGAAGATTCTCCCTCAAATTACTACACATGATAAATTCTTACCTGAGTAAGTCTCTAAATATGACAATAAAAGATATATATGCTGATTTAAAGACTTTCTATCATCTGCTTTCTAATGATGTCATTTTGTTTTACAACTATGTCTACACACATTGGTAAAATTTGCATATAACAGTAATTATGTACCCCAGTGCAGAGTACCCCACATATTTTATTGATCGTTTTCTCACTGTTCAGAGCTACTGCATATTAGTCAAGAACTGCAATGAATATCTTTTCATAAAACAAGTTTTAAAGATTTTCCTTCATCTGAACGAAGCATCTGATTAATTAGTCTTCCAATTTATTATGATGCTTACATGCTAATTGAGAATTAGACACTTCTCTTTATTATATATAAAAAGTATACATCCAAATTACTTTTCAGTTAATTATGTACAGATATCTACCAGTACTGAGTATACCACATTGTTGGTAATTCAGAATTCATGGCTGCATTTTTCCATCATCAGATTTGTATTGACTAGCTCACACAAAATTATTCTGCTATGCAAGAGAAGCATTCTTTACTGAATGTTCAATTGCATTTGAAGGTCCTTATTTGATGCATAGGTTCAAACTGTGCTCTCCTAAATTTCCTTTGTAATTCAGAGATGAACTATTGCTTACAATTCTGACTTTTGATTTCCCATCTCTCCCAAAAAATATTTCTGCCGGAATGTGCATACTGTAGGTTAGTGACCTTCTGTAAGAGAGACATGAAAAACACTTTATCTAATGGAGCTGGAGAGCAACAACATAATTGCAAATTGGTGCCATTGTGATACTGCCTCACAATTTTGTCCCAATACTCAGGAGGGAGTGCAATCGTGTACTGAAGTTGCACCATAAGGCAAACAACACAATGAAATACCAGAATGTCACGCTGAAGTTATTGCTCAGCCCTCTGTTATTTTGCTCAGTGGAAATACTTGCTTTCTTCCACCAGTGATGCTCAGCAACTGCCAAGAGAGCTGTTTCTCTCTCCTTCCTATAGCACTAGCTTGCAATCCTAACCATGACATTCCCTTGAAAAGTAATCAAAGGATCACTGGAATACTTACAGAGCTCCAAAGCTCTCTGTGCTCTGAATATACCTGGCAAATGTGCATCTGAAATAATACAGATATCAACATCCTATGAATAATGCAATAACACTGCATAATAACTCACACCTATTCCTCATTATGAATGAGTTTGGATGGCTCTTCCCAGTTTCCCTTCCCTGGATTTTGAGACAATGGAAAAAAAAACAAACCACCATTTTCTTTCCTAATACCCTGGTTAAGAACCTGCCTACAGTCTTTCAGACTAGCATGTTTGCATTCTAAAAGAATTAATCAAATTTTCATTGGAGCTTTATACTATATCAGGTGACATCTTTGTTAGGGAACATGAACTTTGAAAAGGAGTCTGATCCTAGGTACTTAAATGGCTTTCAGGCATACACTTCCAGCAAAAATGGGGAATTATAAATTACCAAATAGCACGTGATTTTTGTTCAAAACTGAGGAACAATGGCATTTGTAAGCTGTTGTGTCCTGTGCCTTTTACTAGAGGTACTCTGCTTATATGACTTGTAGCAAAACTCGGGTGCTTAAAAGTAATAGCTGACCAGCACAATGCAGTAATTACACATTTATAGAAACATAAGCGAATTTTTTGTTGAAACATGCCAAAATTTGCAACCATTTACATAATTCCAAAGTTCCACATATCTGGTATCGGATTCATCTTCATTCTACATCTAGGGACTGTTGTTTAATTAACTGAAACAATTGAATGCCTTTGCCAGCCTGTATGGATTACAGAAATTAGGTACAGTGTGAAGAGTATTCCCAGTAGGGGAAATCATGCAGCTATCTTGATTGCATCCTAAAATATTTTGGGAGTTCACTGAACAAGAGTTAAATTTACTGCTGAGCTGATTTCACATTGCCCACGTTTGCATTAGAAATGGCTACTTCATACTAAAATATTGTGATTCGTTTAAAATTCCCTACCTTCCTCTTGGTAGTGTCTTTTTTAAATTTTATTTCTTGGATTTCAGTATGCCTCCATCCTCTTCAGCACCTAAAATTTCTCTCTCCCATTTTATGCCATGACATATAATTTCATTTTTTACATTTACAGTAGTTAAAGTAAGTGAAGAAAACCTGTCTCTCCAGTTTTTCGCTTCAAACTGCTCCAAAATCTTTCCACTGACTATTAATGAGAGAAAGAGACATAAGCCTTTGAAAAGATCGAGACATTCATTTAGGCAATTCTGGATCCCTTTTTTTCAGATAGAACTTCCCTTCATTTTCCAATAAGATAACTTGGTTCTGCCACCTTGCATAAGCCTACAGGGCCCCTGGGACAAAACTTAATTTCATTTTAAGCATGAATAATGGCAGATTAAGGCCTTGGGACAGTAATGAACTGCACTGAACACATAAAATTATTCAAAATATCTCTGATATTTTTTTGGAAAAACATTACTCCTATAATATTGCTAATGGCTTTCTTAATGAGTGTGGATTTAAATGTAGTATATATGCTTCATTACACCATTTCATAGTATTTCCTCTCTGTCTTAGCTCATGAACAAATTCCAATATCCTAATATTCTCAATTGTTTCTTCAGTCCATTTAAATACAAATATTTCCAGAAATGGGACCAAAGCAGAAAATTCAGAGACAGGATAATGATCTTAACTTGCCCCAGATTTGACATGACTACATCAAATACAGTTTGCAGATGAAAGTGTAGCTCAAAAAGAGGCAATAGCTGTTCTGCCCACCTAACAATTGAAATGCACATAGACATGGAGAATAAAAAAAGATAATTCCATGGAAATCCAGATCGGTTAATGACTTGTCATCTGTTAGATTGGCAGTGGATGAGCCTTCACAGACTCTCCTGCTATCAGGGATCACATATGCAAGCCTCTGCTTAGTCCCAAATCATTCTGTTCACTATAACTCTGTTACACATTTCCATTATTTGGTTGTTTTCAGTGACTATCTATCTCTTTCTGGATTACAAGCTAGACCCTGTGTTTGACTTATTATGTTCTCCAGCCATATTCAGTTCTTCATCCTACAGGTTTCTATTCCTTCCTTCCAGGTACTTTCTCTCTCTGCCCCCC
>JANHGB010046738.1:0-28710 GCA_026283785.1 Coracopsis vasa
GATAAACTGACAGAACAATGTGAGACCCAAAATACAAAATTCTGTTTAGAAGATGTAAAATTTGGTTAAATTCTCTTGGAGTAAGATTTCACTATGTGTTTAGCTACATTTCACCAGATGGAATCATGTGCAGATGAGAATGGATTTTCCTAACAGCTCAATGTAATGATTGACATTAAGGCAAGCAGTCAAATTTTAAAAAGCACCTGATCTTCTTTAATATACAAACAAATAATATATAAAATGTGTTTTAAAATAGCTTTTATATGTCTGGTGAGGGCAGAGTGTTTCCAAAATTGTCTGTTGCATATGTGTCTGAGATCGCCATTTGGCAATACATCTGCAAACTTGTGTATCTGAACCTAACTATCAGCAAGAGACTTCTCTGGCATTTGGACACAGTGGCCATTCTCTGATATCTGCTGTACATATACATTCTGTGCTCAGGATGCCAGTCTTATCCCCTCTTCAGGGCATTTAGAGTTTCAGGAACATCCTTGAAGCAATCTTCCATTCTTACATCTGGTAAATCAGAGCATAATAAGTACTGTGAAAGTGGCATATGAAGGTCTTTTTATTACTCCTTTCTGTGTATTTCCAAACATCATTTTTTGGTGGGTAACCCATGGGGATTTTCTGAAGGAAAGATTCTTCAGTACATGCAATAGCAAATTATTGCTTCCAAGCAAGTGTGTTTTTTCCCCTTCAGAGCTCTTCAATTTAATGTCCTTTCAGCAACCAGGAACCAGACCAGTAGTGTGCTTTTCCTTTTAGCAGCATGTCATGATGTTAGAACTTCCTGCAAAATCATGTGTTTCATATGTTTTTTATATTTTAATCACATTTTTTAAAGTGCTTCCAGATGTAAGCATATATTTGGTTATAGTTTACTGCACATGCTTACGCACTGATAAACTGGTACGGCCTGCATCCAACAGCCTTTAAATCAATATGTGGCTTTTTGTTGACTTTCAAAAGTTCTGGTTTGGTCTGTTGGAGTTGTTAGTATAGTCAATGGGTTCAGGTTGGCAGTTTCCTCAGAGGTGTTCAGTAACACTGCAATAGTTACAGTAGCTTAGTAACATGAAAACTGCTATTGCATGAAGAAATGCTTTCCCTTTTCCTTCCTCCTTCATGAATCAGACATCTACTCATGCTTCAGTTGGCTCTTGCCAAAGATAGGTGAAACACCCAGTCAAATAGGGAGGCTGGTTGTGTGCTTAGGACTACCATATATCTGTGCAAGAAATGTTAGTCTTGCTCTGCATGCATTAATGTGTTCTGAACTTAGAAAATCTTCATGCAAATGCCCTGTACATGCTAATATAACAGGCAAAATGACTTGATAAATTTTCCTTATTTCTCCTTCTCTGACTGGCAAATTCATGTCTGTTCATGGCATCACTTCACCAGAGGCCCTTGGTACTTTCCCAGCAGGCAGTCCTTCTGGCCACAGGGGAAGCAGGAAAAGGATGAGATAAATTTCCTACATAATGCAATAAGTGACTGGAAGTGAATGCACAGTAAGTGAAGCACATGTTGGCTTTGTAGAAGGCTCAGTCCTACTTGTGCTTCACCTATTTTTCCTTTCCAAGCAGGAATCATTAACAAAAACACCAGTATGTCCTCTGTTGCTAAATCCTGTTCTATAGGAGCTCAAGCAGACTTGTATGGAAAGCTAAAAATATAAAGCAGCTCTGAGTAGTGCCCCTTAAGTGCAGGTGGTGGGAAGCAGGTGAAGCTACTTACTTCATTGCACATAATCCCTTTTGAAACTCTCCTGGTTTGGAGGAGAAGGGGTCTCTGGGGAATCTAGTGTCTTAAACAAGAAGAAATCCGTAAAAATGGCCATGGAATAGATTTCCAGGAAGAACTGGAGGCTCTGGGACAGATAGAAGTTATCAGCTTATAAGTGGAAAAATCAAGAACTTGGAAGTTTGTCACAAAAGTAAAATTGGATAATTTTAAAGGACTCAGTGAGTGGAACATGAGAAAAAGAAACTTTACTTGATATATTTATTCATAGTCAGCAATAAATTAGGAGAATTGGGAAGAGACGGTTGCTGAAGTTTGTTCAGGTCAAACCACACAGGGGCATTTTTTGGTAGCTTGAGGAAAATCTTCAAACAAAAGATCGTGCAAGAGTTGCACAGAAATGTTCATAATTTATCTGAATTACTTCAAATGTGGCAAGGTGCAATCAGGCTTGGCTCAGAGGCTGCATGCTGCTGAAGTTTTACAAAAAAGCAGATTTTATTTGGTTCACTCGGGACATCCCAAATGTTGATAAACTGGAAAGGACTGTGCCAGTATTTCTGTCATATGGTGACAGAGAAAAACATGTACAACAGAAACGTACTGTGCAAGGAATCAAGTAACACAGTTTCTATTCAGATCACAGCCCTGCGGGTAGATTATATAGAGAGTAATTGTAGCCCTCTTAGAAGTGTGTTGCTAGAATTGCTGTATAAAGAGCAGAAATAACAGAAGCCTGGTAATTAAACATGCTGAATTAGAAAAAAATTGGAGGGGAAAATATTTATTGCAATAAGATTGAAACACTTAAAAGCTTTTCAGTTAGAGTCTCACATCAGCCTTTGTGCTCCAGTGGCATTTAAATTAAAACCAGTATGTTTCCATAAATAGAAAAGTCAGTTTTGAAGAAGGGAGAATTTTTGATGAAAACAGCTTCCATTTGAAATCCCTGATTGCATCTGTAAAGCGACCCTTTGAACAGTATCCTGCTGGCATAATGTTGATGACAATAAAGCTAAATATGAGTACAGACATATCTGCAAATGTGTGCATCCATTTAGATATTTATACAACTGAAAATTTGAACTAATTGGGAATCTCAGCTTATCTAATTCAAATGCAGATGTGATCAAATGAGCCCTTTCCCCGAATCTGGTCAAACTGATGTATTTACAGTTCCTTGACAGTCTAGAGCATAAGCAGTGCCCACTGTACCACACCCATTGGTGTGTGATGATAACTGCAATCCTGCCGCAGTACACATGCTTGTATGAAGATCACAAACAATTGCTGAGAATGGACATCTTGGATGATATGCAGTGGTTGATATGCATTTTCCAGCATAGGCTGAAAAACATGAAGTAGAACTCTAAAATCTTCACAGGAAAAGGTTATTTTTTGAATTTTTTAACCCTTTTTGCTGTTTCTTGTGAAAAGTATGTCTTGGAGTAATTGTTTCACAATATCTGCCTTTAAAAAGGAAAAACTACTGCTACTTTTTATTATATGTTTTTTCATTTCTTTTTATTATGTAATTATTCGTATAATTAAAGTTATGATGGTTTTGATCCATTGAATCGTTCCTGTGGCATCTGATTTTCAAATTCTACATTGAGAAAATAAAATTATTTTCTTATGTGTGCAATTAAAACGATTGCTGAGGCAATCTTCCGTTGAAATACTTGTGCTAAGGAAGGAATCATTGCTGTATGAAACTTCGTCTTTTTTAAAGGTGAATTGTGGTAAAAAACTTAGACAAACATACTGCAAGCTCGAATCGGTTACTGATGTTGCCTACTTGTTTACCACGTATTCAGAGGAACCTGTAAGGTCACTTTGTTAGTGCTTTCATCCGGTTGTAGTTCATGGCAAGATCCATTAAAGGCTTGTTTACTGATACTTTTTTTTTAATCCACATTATTTAGTTTCATTATCTTGTACTTATGAACATATCTTATTGTGTATTCATAAGGAGTGTGAATTTTTGTCCAGTGCGTGCTTCTTTGGCAGAATCTATAGAGCATCTACTGTTCTATAAGGGCACTACATTTATACTGAGAAAGCAAGTATTTACTATTGCTCATCTTGTATATTTTTAAGCATGTTAATATCTTCAATGATTCTGAAGTTGGAATTAAAATGTAACTTGGGACAAAGAAGTTCTGCTTACCTTCTGTTTTCTTTTCCTTTTGATAGAAATAGTAGTAATTTTCTAAAACTTAGGTATTAAGCAGTATAATCTCTTGCAAGTGATTTACTTATTGCAGCAAATGGCTTAATCTTCTCCTACATAAACACTTCTGTACAGCATGTGGGAAAAACATCCTGACCAGCACTAGGAATCACTGGATCCTTTAATGCAGAACTCTCTCATGCAAGGAACTTATAAGAGTAGTATTGGCAACTTGGAGGGTGCATTGAGGTTTTAAAGTCCTGAGGTTATGAGATTAGGTAAAAACCTTGATTTTCATTAAAAAAAGTCAAAACAAAGAAAAGGTGCATGGTCCAAGTTGTTATGGAAAGGACTATAAAACATCACTTTAGCATGAATTCAAGTCATCAGTGGAAGTAAAGCTTAGAAACCCACCATTCATTTTAATTTAATTTAAATTTTTAATATCACAATCATTTAAAGTCTTACTCTGAGTTTGTATATACCAGAGGTTTAGGTTGTGTAGAAACATAGAATATGTATCTGTATATATATAGAGAGAGAAAAGCGAGAGATCACCTCAAAACATCATCTGACTTCTTTGGTCCTTGCTGGCTGAAAATAGCTGAACACATAAAAAATGGAGCAGAAATCAGAGCACAGAAAATGATATTTGGTAATTTAATAAATAAATAGATGACAGTGTAAGTATCTGATGTTTGTAGTGTCTGGGATGATAGGGAAAGGGTTCAGTGCTTCTTCTGCTTTGTAATGCTTTAGCAATGCTTGTAGCCATAAACCTGCCTTAAAATGCCAATTAAACAGGGTTTATGATTGCTTTGTGTTACTGAAGTGATGCAACAGATCAATGTGTATCAATTTCTTTTGCAATTCTTTTTTTTTTTTTAAGAAAAAAGCAAACCTGAATAGCATTAAATAATCTGAGTGGTCTGTGCCTAAAAGCAACGTGTCCCACATGTTGGATGGTCCTCTCCCTCCCTATAAATTAACCACAAAAGAAGTTCTTTGAATGAACTAATCGGTTATGGGCTGTTTGGTCCATAATGTCCATTAGAATCATCTAACATCTGGAGTGTGTAGATGCTGGAGACTCAGACCACTGTCCTAGCCAGAATGAGAAGTGGTACATGGCTGGGGAAGGCCCTGAGCTGAGGTCTGGCTAGGAAGGTAGGCAGCAGCTGGAGGGTAGCAGCATCAGGCTGAGAAAGTTGGGGCTGTTCAGCCTGGAGAAGAGAAGGCTGCGTGGGGACCTCATAGCAGCCTTCTAGTATCTAAAGGGGGCCTCTAAGGATGCTGGAGATGGACTCTTCATTAGGGACTGTAGTGATATGACAAGTGGTAACGGGTTAAAACTTAAACAGGGGAAGTTTAGATTGGATATAAGGAAGAAGTTCTTTACTGTGAGGGTCCTAATGCATCTCTCGATTAGCTACAGATCCCAACTCACTGCAGTCAGTATCTGTAGGTGATGGAAAGCTCTAGCAGTCTTGCAGGAAACTGCTGTATTTCTTACTGGATGATACCATGAAAGCACCACTGAGACACAGTATTAGAATATTTGTTTGACTATCTATCTTTCATCAAAGTTGGTGCTTATGCTGCTGCTAAGCCTGTTAGAATATTGTATTTGGAAGAGGTTGGGACTCTGACAGTGAAAGATCTACACTGTGAGATGTCAGCTCATGAAATGACTCTGTGAGAACGTACTGATGCTAATGAGACATTGCTCAAGAAAGGTTTCTCAGCTCCTGACCAGTATTCCTCAGCAAAGGCCCTACTCTGTGATAAGAGACTCATCAGAGGTTAAGTAATTGCCTACTTGGGCAGCTTGTCAGGAACATGGGAGAATCAAGTTCAAGAGCCTGCACCATTACTCAGAGCAAGCTGCACCTCCCAAAACCCACGCAACTGGCTTTGCCCTCTAGCTCTCTATTGTTCCTGAATATGCCTCTTTCAATCTTTTTTCTGTAGATCATTTTGGAAGGCCTTGTGTTGATGCAGAACTGAAAAATCTCTGAAATCTAGAAAATCTTTGGGCACAGGAAGACCGTTTCTCTCCCAGCTCTTCATGCCAGTTTCTTTTTCCTGAAGCTGTTGATTCAACAGGAATTGGAGATTTTAGGGGAAAGACTGTGATAAACATCATTGCTGAGTCCTGCTCACAATTCACTTGAGAGCATCTATCAATACCAGTGTCTTAGCTAGATCAAAGCACCAGAGCTATTGCTCTGTTCTGTTCTCAGCTGCATGGTTACCCACCGTTGACATCAACTTACTTTGTCTTCTAGTTTAGTCTGCCTAAAGGAATGACTTAGAAGATGCTGCTTGTTGCCTTCAGTCCTCTCACTAAGAAGGGACCTGTCACTGCACATTTGCAACCCCTGCCTTGGTACACTTTCAGTAGCTAACAGTTTGGCTTACAGACCCAATGAGCCTCCTCCTGTCTCTTGGCAACAACAGCTACAAACATTTCAGACATGCCTGGCTTCTTCTCCGTGGAGCAGGGCATGACCAGACGTTGAAGCCGTAGAAAAAGACAGGCGTGGAGGAGGCAGGAGAGGGCTTGTTGTGCATAAACAGAGAGGGAAAAAAAAACATCTCTGTAATTCACTAAAATCTCACTGGAAGGCTATGTTCAGGTTCAGATGATTTCGCCTGGCACAAAACCATCATCAGACCCTGTCATCTCTCACCAGCTGAAGAGATTGTGGAAGGATAAAGTGTAATAGAGAAGTGCAATCAGATACGGCAGCATTGCCATCTTTCGCTTGATTTTTCCTCTTGAAGTTTAACAATAAAATAACACTTTTCACAAGAAATGTATCTTTACAGCTGCGGCATCTGCAGGTATGTGATGTCTAGGTGTGTAAAGGCATCTTGGGCTTGTGGATTTCAATGGGAGCTGAAGCAGTATAGAGCCTCCTCCATGGCTTTACCTAGGCTTTAATAAAAGGCCATGGTTGCTTTAGAAACCTGAGCCCTGCGACTAAAGAAATAGACTCAATTTGTTGATTGTTTTATCCTCAGCAAGATGCTCTCAAGTGGATTCTGAGCTCTAGAAGGGTTTATCCATTTTCAGAGTATGTTTCAGCTCAAGTCTTTGGCTTCATTCATGCTTCATCGGCATGTGCAATTGCAGCTCTTGCAGACAAGATTTATTGAGCTTTCCACTAGCTCACTCCCACATGGAGAGCACTATCTCAGTATCAGAGCAGGTTATTACCTCAGACTCTAAAACCATGCACTTTCACCATCTAATTCTGGTGCTTCATTGCCATTTGGGCACTATTTCAGGATGGTTTTATGGCTCCATGCCGTTGTATTGGCTCTACCTCAGCTTCTACCCCCAACTCTTAGGTCTCCTGAGATTTACTCCAGCACAGCTCTCTGGCCAGCAGATCAACCAAATGGTACCAACCAAATCAACCTCAATGGTACACTACCTCCTTCCACTTCTCTCACCCTGTGCCTGCTTCCAACTTCCCCACGATGGTGAAACCATATGCTTTGTACCTTCACAAGGCAAAATTTATGTGGATGGGTAAAAACCAGGCTCAGTTGAGACCAGAGCTGCCTGGTGTCTAACCAGAGCACTCATGGCTACATCCATCCATAGAACGCTTCATAGCAAGGGCCAATTCAAGCAACTTATGACTACTACTGATGACGGATAGGCCCCTG
This sequence comes from Coracopsis vasa, assembly GCA_026283785.1. Lineage (NCBI taxonomy): Eukaryota > Metazoa > Chordata > Aves > Psittaciformes > Psittacidae > Coracopsis > Coracopsis vasa. Next base: position 7,610 of record JANHGB010046738.1, read on the forward strand.
CTTTGCACAGCTCTCCTTACACATGGGCATGAAATATCCCTTATTCTGCAAGTTTTTATTTCTGGAAATGCCATGAGAGTGGGTTTTCCCCACAATAAAAAGCCCAGAGCTTCTCCTCTAGAAGCCACAAAAACTTCCTCAGTAACTCCCTGTGTCCCTACATCAATTTTATTGCATTCCTTCTGGTATGGGGAAGGAATGAAAATGGGCGATGGTAAGATAGCTGCATGTTTTCTCCTCACTGTTTTTGCTGACTCAGAAATTTGAGAAGAACAACAAGCAGCAGCAAACAGCATAGCCTAACCTTATCACGCTGGAATCCAATCGTATGGCTTGCACAGAGCCTTTCCAAGGAAAGCTATCACTCTTACTGTTTACATTGCATCACAGAAAACAGCTGGAAAAGCTGTAAACCCCTTTATTTTGCTAGCTGTATAGAAAGTTGTTCCACTCAAGAACATTACACAACAGTGGCACAGACTTTCTTTTTTGAAGCTTCCAAAAATAAAGACAGGGGAACAAAAACCCCAACTTCTTTTTTTGTTGAGGCTGCTGCAAAGGTTCAGACTTGTTTGAAAAAAAAGAAAGAAATGCTGATGACTGCCAAAATTAATTGCCAAAAATGTGCTTTCAGTTATTAAAGTCCTAATGAGGTAAGTAGGGGAAAGGACAGTTTCTTATTTCTTGCTCATGACAAAAAGAGGGAGAGAGGAAGAAAAGCAATAAACAGACTAGCTGGTGCTCTGGGGTGCAGATATTGTAATGACCTACTGGTCAAAGCTTTAGAGACACCAGTGCTGCAGCTCGAGCTTTGCCATTTTTTGGCTAAGGAAGTAAATGTACTTGGTACTAACAGTAGCGAGGTATTACCTGGTCTCCAGAGAGAGCACAGCACATACACAAATGCTTTCCTGAGGCCACTGAATGCCTCCCCATGTGTTAGAAGAGACTGGAGCATGGAGGGAGGAAAGCAATGAAAAGGCAGGTGAGGGACAGCCACATTTTCTCATTTCCTGGCCACAATCAATTCCCAACAGCTCCAATGAAATATGTTACCTCCTCCCCTGTGTGACTAACACAGCCACAGCTCAAACCAAAAGGTACCTGGATTACATAGAAAATCCTGAATCTTTATACAGCCAAGGAATTCCCATGGGGAAATAGGATGGAACCTTCCCCGTAGCATTTACAGTACTTGTGTAACATCTCAGGACCGGGGGGGTGAAAATCTGCTGATGGTTTTTGCTTGGAAATGGCATTGCTTTGGAGTTCTTGTTGAGTTTTAGGAGTCCACAAAGGGTGAGGGGTTTTGGAGAGGTGGGAGCAGTGGTGGCTCTAGAGAAGTAGAGATTAGAAGGTAGAAAGTAGCGGGACTATAGATTTTGTTAGAAGTCACGCTAGATGGAAAATGCAGCAAGAAATCGTGCCTTAACTCGAACAGCACAGAGACTGTTCTGGCCTTACTAGCTGCTGCAGGTTAGTACACTCCAAATGTATGACCTTCTGCTTGCGTGTTTTTTTGCCCCTGAGCAGCCCAACCAGTGGGCACATGCATCTGCTGAGCCAGGAGGCAAGGAGAGCCCTTGCTACAGACCCACCCAGCTTTCATCAGCACATCAACACTTCAAGCAGCTTTTTGAGTGGCATATTATTGGCTCTGGTTATGCCTGGAGAGAGAAAAGCCAAGTTATAGTCCCCTCAACCTATGCAATATAACCATCCACTTCCCTGCTTCACCAGGCTGCACTTTGTCCGTGTTCAGTGAAAAGTAGCTTAGCATTTTGTTTTAAAGCCATTCCTAGAATTATGAACTAAAACTGACCCAGGCTATTCAAACATCTTTTTACAATTACTCATATATATGCTTTTAAAAGCAGAGTTTACCAAAGTGGCTTCAGATTTTGACACTTATTCCTAGTTTTGTTTTGGCATTCACTAGCATTCATGGGAGCACATGTGTGTCTGAGCTCACGTGCTGATCTTTGCTCGGGGATTTGTCCTCATAAAACAGGGCAGAAGGACCAATTTGCCATATGTTTTTTGTAGCAGGCAAGATTAAGAGCTGCTAACAGCAGAGCAGCCTTTGGAAGCAGTGCAGGGTAGAGCCCAACAGCACCTGGAAGCAGACCCATAATGGGAACAAAAGGAGAAGATGGGCAGCAGGTTCACCTTCTCAGGCACCGCTTGGCCTCTTGCATTGCTGCCCATAGGGAATACTGGGGAGGGGACAGAGGAAATGCTGACAAGAGAAAAATCAGCTAGACATAAATGAATCCTGGAACCATCTCAAGTCCCATACCATTGATAATTACCTATCATTTTACTGATCCAAACATTCAGTCCTCTGAAAGACCCTAATCCATTACCTGCCATGTACTGCTCTTTGTAATTTCCTTGTGCTGCAATGCTCTGCTAAGCTTTGATGTTCTGGCAAGACCAGGGAGGCTCTGAAATCTGGGATTAGCAAACATCCGCAGGCATGATGTAGGCTCTCCAGCATTAGCACATGTTCCAGCATCTGAATCTAATAACGGCATGCCAAAATCTGCACAAGGCAGCAAGGTGATTCCTCCTCGCTCTTTTGGGTGGCAACGCCTGGGCCAGGGGAGCTCTTTGAAGCCAGGGCAAGCTGGAAACACATGTCATGTCAGCTACAGATGCCCTGCCACAGGGAGGTTATACACCCTGTTGTCCACATGCTTCTGTCCTAGGGACACTCAGCTTGGTTAATACAGAAATTCATTCTGGAGACAAGGACATTAACCCTTGCGCGATGCTGCCCCAGAGAGGCATCACTGGGTACATGACTGCATGCCTTTTTTTTCCCTTAAAAACCACACAAGCTATTCATGGAAAAAAATGTCCATAACACTTCCAAACCACGGCTTACAGGCCCCAGTCCGGAGCCGAGCAGCAGCACTTGCAGCATGATGAGCTTTAAACTAGATGACCTTAAGGTCCTTTCCAACCCTAACTATTCTAAGATTCAGCTACTTCCCTCAATGTGTTTTCAGCCCTGTCTGTTGATTCCTAGGTGTACCTGCAGTAATTACAGCAGGAATAGAATTCCTGTTGCATAAATCTGGTTTGAGCAGCAGTATCAAATACATGAAAAAACACGAGTCACACAAATCCTTTCAACAAAGAGTTCACCATCCCTTGCATTGAAAGAAAACCCTCGAGATTCACAGTACTAATCATAAATGCAAGTATTTCTCTCTGAGCGGAGAAGGTGACTTTGCTGAGCTCAGGGCTGACATTGAATATATGTTGCCATAGACCTAGGTAATGTCTGTTTATAAAGTTCAGATGGAGGGGTGTAAGCAGCCCTCCCATTCTGGGATAAACCGCTGCAAACAAAGCATAAGAAAAAGCAGTTTTGTTTTGGTTTTGACTAATTTGTATTTGCTGAGAGCAAGGGGTTTGTTCGTGTTGTTGCAGCTGTAAATTTCAAGGCGGCTCCAAGGTAAAAGCTGAAACTGTACAAGCAATTAGCCCATGGTAATGTCTAATCACTGCTGGCATCTAAAAAACCGTGAAACAGCAGGGATGCTTAACTTTGAAACCCAACTACTGCACAGATGCAGGAACTGTGTTTGTTGAGGAAGTTTTCCTTGGCATATCGATGTGAACTTTAAAAGTTGGCTCAAAATACAGCGACATAAAGACAACAGAACTGTAGAAAGGAGTATTGTGGCTGATCGCATCATACATTTGAGTATAGGAAACTTATTTACACAAATCAAATGGTTTCTAAGGGCCAGTCTCCACCAGACCAGTTAGAAAGTAATTATTTTCAGCTGTCCTTAGTATGCTTCAAGTTCATGCTCTTCTTAGCCATGAAGACTGCAAGTGTGATCCTGCATCCTTTGCACAGAGTCTGTGATTAAGCAGCTGCCAGCTCAGCACTAAAAGGTCACAACTCAGCCCAATCCAGCAATCTGTGCTGAACCAAGCAGCATGCAAGAGCCTCGAGGGGGTATGGGTGCCAAAACCTACAGTGAGAAGCTGAAATGTATTAAAAATAACCATAAATGCATGTCTGCAGTCAGGGCTTAGCTTGCTGAGGAGGTGCTGGGAGCCCCCCAACAAGGGGCTGGAGCCTTTCGTGGCTGCCCAGCTCTGACCCACTGGACAGGGCAAAGCAGTGATTTATTTTCATGCTTTTTGTGCTTTGTAACTGAAGTGTAATCTCCTATGGAGCAGTGGGGGTGGTGCTGACCTCACCACATGAAAGAGCAATCCCTGATGTATGAGGATGCTGCTATTGTTTCTCCTTGCAAAATTATGGCTGTGGTATATTGCTGTCTCCAGAAAGGCATCTCTTGGAGAGATGTGCTCTGGAATCCAGAGGTACAGCTGTTGATTTCACATTTCTCAAAATTAGCTTTTAGCTGAACCGCTGGAAAATGTTGGAAGCAGTCAGGATTTTCTAATTACAGACCCAGAAAATCATACATTTTATTATTCGAGGGGTGCATAACATGCAAGCACACATGCAGAGCACAATGTCCATCTGTGTCACCAGGGCTGTGGCAGAAGAACCAACTTTAAGAAGAGGGACCTGTCAGCCCTTTCTACTTCTAATCCAGGCTAGTGCCAGCATTGATTGTGTCTGAGCACATCACTCTGCATAGCATGACAAATCCATTCTGATCTCCCCTTATTTAAAAACCATTCCTGTATTGATTTAAATCAGTGTAGGCTAATGACATCATTGGGGGTATTACAACATGTGCCTACACCAACTGCTAGACCTATATTTTCAGATGAAGCAAGAAAAGAATGGCCCAGACACAGCCAGCTAAAACTGTATCAGGAAATAGAGGAGCAGCTAAATGCACTCTGCAAACCTCCTCCCTGCTTATTGCTTACGCCTGAGCAGTGTCAGTAGAAAGTCCCAGCAATGCACATCCAGGAGCAGTGAGTACAGCACCCTTGGTCTGAGAGTATGAGAGCAAACCATCTGCATACAGCAAGGAGAACCATCACACAGCCATAGGGAAACAACCTGTACAATTCGGTGTTTGCTTCTTTACTCTTCCCCCTCACGAGTGACCTTGCAGATGCACAGAGAGTCTTGCACCTACCTGCAAAACACCCACAAAGAGAGGGCTAGAGGACAGGCTCTCTGCAGCCCACACCACCTCCAGGAAGCCTCCTTAGCCAGCAAGCAGACAAGACTGAATCATCAGTGCTTTTAATGAGCTTCATGCTGCCAGCTTATACTCCTAATGGTCCACCACAGGTGGGTGAGCTGTGGGCTGCTTCCTGTAATAATGCTCATTAAATGCTGGAGCACATCCTCTGGGCAGGTGAAAATTCTCAGTAACAGGGTTTAGTTTGGACTGGTGTCTATAGGAAGTATTCCAGACACAGCTGGTCTTTCATAGTGGATGAACAAGGCAACATCTCAGTGTCACTCTGTGATCCCAAGGAGGAGAAGCCTCCAGATGTGCCTTTGGAGCCCTTCCAGCTCCACCAGACACAAGAGATGTACAGGGGCAAGGAGCTGCCCCATCCCTTCTGCATCAAGTAAGCAGTGTTAGCCGCACTCACTCTTCCCAGCCTCTGCAGCAGAGGCAGGTAGATACTGGTTTGCAAATCCGCTCATGTACCCAATGCACATCCCAAGGGAAAAGTGTGGACACGTGTAAGATGTTCACAGGTAGGAACTGGCCAGAGGCTGGGACTTGAGCTGCTCTCAGAGCAAGCAAGCAATCAAGCAAAGGGACAGATGAGGTCCATCCACAGTCATTAGCAGTCTGAAGAAAACAAAAAGCGCCTTGGTTGTCACAAATTGCTTCCTCACAATCAGTATGGGTAATTTCTTGGGCTTATTACAAAATTTAATTAAACTAGTTTGGAAAAAAATAATTTTTTAGCTCTTTTTTCTGTCTTTTAGGGTATTTTTTGCTCAGTCTTTTTAAAATAACGTATTTTTGTCCTTCCCCATCAACTGTCATAACTTTTTATGACACAGTAAAGCTGAAGGTGGGCTTTGACCTGTGTCTGTTATGTCTTTGTTAGTAAAATAAAACTGGAAAAGCATCTTGCAAAAAACCGCGTAAAGGGCCGCTGTTGATATAGTATTAACTACCTTTAATCCATAGCTGGGTGCTTTTTCAAGGCCGTAGAAAGGAGATGCAGACTTTAGGACTTTTAACGTAATCCCCCAACATCACATAAATCACAGAAGAAAAAGCCAGCTCTTACAAACAGCACCCTGAAAATGTCCATAGGTAAATGGTGGTTCTACAAATCTGGTGGGGTTTTGCTGAGTGAGTCAAATATGCAGCATCAGGGTTGGCTGAGCATCAGTATTATGTTCCAGTTTACCTCTGCTGTCATATATTTAATCTCCAGTAATTAAACTTCTAAATGAATCCATTTCACAAAAGCCACAGTGCGTGGAGTGAATCAGTGAGTAAATGTTCATAACCTCAGAACCAAGCCCGGATCGGGGTCAAGCTGCTCCGTGCAGCAGCTGATGGAGCAGATAGAGATGTAACTGTCAAAGACAAAACTAGAAGTAAAATTACAAATAACCCCTTTGGCTCAAGGTTTTCAAATTCTTTCCTGTTACTAAAAAGATATTTGACAAAAGCATGTGGCATATTGTTTTGCTGCAGCTCATGAGTACAATAAAAGAAATTATGAGGAAGCTGATTAGAAACTTCTGATTAGAGGTAAAATATATCACTGGTAACATCTGGGTGCAAACTGAGAGTTCACAGTGTGGTAGACATGGAGAGAGCAGTCTGTCACCTGGATTGCTTGCTTTAGTGAGATAAAATGAGTTTTACCGTGGCTATATTCAGCACAGATGGCTAAGGGCAGGGGCTGGATGTCATGCACCACCAGAGGGATGCCATGGCAAAAAGGGTCCCAAGAAGCATGTGCAGGAGGGCACAGTCCTTCCTGGGCATGCAGGAGAAGGTAGGACAGTGCTGCAACACCATGGACTACACTGGAGTTTGACTTCTGAAGGACATAGAAAGGCAGGAGGTGTTTCACTGGAGAGGAGGGCACAGTGACTTCAATGCTTGCTCAGCACACACTTACAGAGTGTGTTCTTTTGAAGATTAAGAAATGCTTGGGCTACAGGAAAGAAGAAACTTTGTGGAGAAAACAGCAGACACGTAAAGGCTATTTAAGAATGAGGGAAGACAGCAAGAATGACTGGGTAGGGACTAAAGCCAGACAAATTCAGATGAGAAATAAGGCATTGTGTTTTCAGAGCAAGGAGGATTAACCTTTGAAATTAACTACCCAATGAAGTGATGGATCATCTGTCTCCTGGTATCTTTAAATCCAGACTGGATGCCTTTCTGGAAGACATGTGCAAGCTAAATACAGGTTTCTTGCTTCACAAAGGGGTGGATGGGTGAGGTTAAACAGCCTGAGGTAGGAGGGGCTAGTATGGATGATCTAAGGGTCCCCTCTAGCCTTTAAACTCTGAATGTGTGACTTAATGAGACATAATATAACACAGAATGTCCCCAGATCTATGGGTTACTGCTGGTTACAGGTTGTTCTGAGTCATCCTATGCTGAAGAAGCACTTCTACTGACATCCACGGCACTGCCTGCAGGAGAAGCTGCTGTGCCACATGGACAACCACGGCTCCATCTCAGCATAAATAATCATAAAATGACTCAATTTTCTTCTCTGCAGGAAAAAAAAGAGCTAATGCATCACATCGCTCTTCACAACTGTGAGCCAAAGGGTCCTCACTTTACACACTGCTACACAAAATACACAGAGCAGAACATTAATTTTCAGAGTTTTAAACATTTTACTTTTAAAAGAGAAAAGTTTCTTTCCCCTGTCCCTTACAAAGCATGGTCTGAACCCACCAGATACCTGCGCCTCCTGCAGACAGCCCTTCCTCTTCCATAGGTGCTAACTGACTCTTGCCCTCTCTATTAAGAAGAAAACTCACCCAGCTCAAAACTGGTAAGAACATCCAGTAAAATCAAGCAAAATTTAAACATCAGTAGAAGCATAATAGAAGAGACTAGGAAAAATCCTAGAAGTCCCACCAGCTTTATAAAGCCCAACTCGTGCATGTTCCAAAGGGCTGACTTGTCTGCAGTGAGGCTGGCAGTGTGCCCACAGAGTCAGACCTCCAGGCTGGCTCCGGAGCAGAAAGGGTAATACTTCCACCAGTGATGCAGAACGGCAAACCCGAAAATTTACTCTCAAATGTCCAGAAAATCAGCAACACGTGGCAAGAGAGGCCACATGGTGCTACCCCCTCTATGTTTCACTTCAATTTTTATCCATTCCATGTGTTGCTTTCTTGCCATTTAGAAACTTAGTTCTCATTTGTCAGCATTTTCACATTTCATTTCTGGACACTGCTCTCTGTGCATTATTCATCCTTTTTATCTTGCTGTTTGAACTGTGTTCTGCAGCTCTGGTTCAGTTTTACCATTCATTCATCAGCATGAAGTTAAACAATTACTAACCAACTTGGGTAGCTGGCAAGCAGTGAGGAAGCAAGATCCACTTCTGCCCAGAGGGAAGAATGATTTTATACAATAGCATGGCCTTTGTTTTGCATCTCATGGGTAATGCTATTGATGTGAAGGTTATATCACATTCTGTGCCAAACCACTTGAGCTAGTTTCAGGTTGCAGTTCCCCCTTGGGGTATTTCCACTCAATATATAAGATAACCAGATCTGCTCTCTGTCCACTCCAAGCCTGGACAGTGCTTAGTCAGCTCCCCACATCTTGGCAAGCTGAAGTAAGAAAATGGAGCTGCACTCCCCCTCTAGTTATTACCATTTTATCAGTGATCACTCCTCTTAATGCTATGGAGCACATGGCAAAACAATGAGTGAATTGCGTGTTTTCCTGCAGTGAGACAAAGCAGTTAAGTGACTGTAAACCACAGGGCCCTGTACGTGTCAATACGTTCTGTTTGCATCTGCAGAATGGTAGTACTTTGTTTTAGCTTTAACTTATGACCACAAAACTGCTGATTATCTTGCTGCAAAGAAATGGAATTGGAGTGCATGACAGAGATGCAGTTCTGTTTCCCACACATCAGGAACATCAGGATTCAGGGAGCTGACCTGGGTCATGTTTTATTATTTTGCTTTTAGAATCATCTCAGCATTTTTCCATTACTAGGAAAGGCAGCACAAAAAGCAGTGATCTTAGCTTTGGTTTGTAGACCTTGATGTTTCCTTCCCCAAGCTCTATTTTCCATTGTAATTGTTGTTTTACATTGTAATTGCTGGTTTGCACTTTAATTGTTAGTTTACACTGTAATCGTTATTTGTCAGTTTTAATCTATTTCGTGATCTGGCCTCCCAGTTTTCTTGCACTGTGCAAATGTGAAATATCAAAGAGGGCTTTTATTTGCAGAGTCCGATACCTGGTGGAAACACTACTGCTGGATGTGACTTGGACTGAGCCACAGCATCAGAAACCAAATGTGGAAAGGGGCCAGTTTGTTCACAACCACTCCACAGGCATGTCCAAGGACTCCCAGCTCAGAAAGCAGGATGTGTGATCTGGCCTGGGGATGCTGTCCAGACCTCGTGCTTCCAAAGAGATGGGAATGGAGTCTGCAGGGAGGAGTTAAGGATTTTGTTGATTTAACCCTCTGAAGCAGTTTAAAAATAACACTTCCTGTCCTTAGAACATATCTCTGCTATTCCGGTGTCCATTGGTTTTTATCATATCTTTTTCTTTTCTGAGGGTTAATGAACTCTACAAAATGACTGGAGCCATGCTACTCTAGCATGAATTTTTGAGGTTAAAGAACTGGACCTTGGGGCCTTTCTGCCCAGGAAAATTGCCAGGTACAGAATTTTGTCCTGAAAGGTACCAGGAGATCCAAAGATGGTTATAGCATCAGTAATCAGTAATTAGGTGGTGAAGAGGCTTAGCACTGCTTTTGAGGTGGGGATCTGGTTAAACAGTGTCACATAGCCTAGGGCAACAGAGTCTGTAAAGATCTTATTCTAGCACCCTGAGTCTGAAAATGTAGGAGGTCATAAGGAAAATGCCTTACATTTTGAGGTCATTATTAAACATCTGAATCAAAATTCTCCATAAAGAGCCTGAAAGCACTGACAAAGCCATCATGTGAACTCTATGGGTTGGTTTCATTAATGGTCAAAATCAAAACTGTCTTTTTCATTTAAAAAGGACACATGCAACTACTCATCTCAGTGTAAGAGGCTCGGGTTCAAGTCCTTTTTCTGCTCACTAAAGGCTCTTTTTTTTTGGCTCCCTTCTGCTGGAACCAGTTAATTTGTATAAACAGTGAGGCATTCGCCAGATTAGAGCTCCTGCCAGTATAATCTGGTCATCAGGACAACAGACGTGAGATGAACACTCCCATGTAGATCCCCAAACCAGGCACATTACAGGGAAGCATCACAGCTCTGGGTGTCCATCTCCTCCATCACCTTCCTGCCACTCACTCTGCCTTTCTGAGCCCAAAATCCATCCCTGGGAGCCTCCTCACAGTGTTATTGAATCCGACACATTTCTGTCAGTCAGCACTGTGCAGTGAAATGCTGGTACAAGGGGATGTCTCTCACCAGCACTAGTCAAAATCAGCAGAAAAGGGATGGTAAGTTCATCTCATTTTATGTGCAAGTTCAAAGGCATCTTGGACTTCAAGTATCTGCTAAAAGTAGCTGTGTCCAACATTTGTTACCAGTTAGATTGAATTGCTTATCAGACAATGCAACAAAATAGGCTTATTTTGTTTTCATGCCTCATCCAATGTATTTCTACGGTTTATTTTGATTTTAGAAAAGAAACAATAGAGGAAAGTTCACCAAATGAAATGTATGCCAATGTTTTCACAGAAATATTTGCCACTGAAGGTCAGCTCCACATTTCCAACAGTAATTTAATAACCTAACTATCACATTGAAAATCCCTCTGGACTCCTTGCAAAATAGAGGGACACTCATAGGTCATTTTAAAAACATCAGCATACACTTTGAAGATGACTCCAGAATCCCTTCTGTGCTATACATTCTTGTTGGACAAATTGTCCCTGAATCTATTTACTTATATATATATATATACATACTGCAACATGAGAAAGCATCGGTTGATCTAGCTAAGTGTCAGCTACAGTCACACAACTGCACTGATGTTTGGCAGAGCACAGCAATACTGATTGAGCAAGCAAAGGGATAAATTGGAAGCTACCTAGGAAAGATTTTTTTACTCAAAATTGTTTAGTGTAACTATTCAGTTTAGAAACCCTCAAAAATCAAAACAGATGCTATCCGTGATTTAACTCAGTCCCACTGCTCAGCCTGCCTCAAACAATTTGCGCATTTCTTGAACGTCTTTTCCATCTTTCAATGTACACATTTTTATTTCAAATGAAAAAAAGACACTTCAGCCAGGTACTCTCCAAAACAGGACATAAACTTCAGACAAAACCCGTGTTCAAGTCGGCATAGGCTGGATTCATCAACATGCAGATTACACTGGCCAGCAGGCAGGCAGAAACTGAGTGTGTATGCAGAATCCTCCCTGGAAGCACTCAAGGCCAAGTGTTTTTCTGGCCAGTCCCCTAGTTCCTGTTGAAGTAAGTTTGATGCTGGTGCTGGACACAGCATGATGCCTCCTGCTGCCCATGCCACCACCTGCACTGCTCCCATGGAACAGCACTGCTAGCTTGCACTCAGGGCAACTTCACCCTGTAATCTGCTTCAGCAAAACCGCTCTCAACCCACTGAGGGATGAAGATTGAAGGTTTGAGGCCAGGCTGGAAGTGCTGCAACAATTGAGTGCCATGTAGAAGCAAGCATGACACACACAGAGCAAATCAGGGCTCTGGGCGATCTGAGGTGCATCCTTCCTTCCAGGCGTCAGCTGCATGCCTGAAGGCACAGACAAACTGTCTGAAACAATAGAAAGAACAAATTCAAGCAAGATGAATCATATCTTTTTAAGCAGGACTTGGGATTTGCTTCATGATGAGGTTTGCAGCAAACAGCCCTGTGCTGGGGAGCTTTCCCTTTCCCACTGGCTGGGCAGACTGTCCCCAGCTTGCTGAGCCTCATGGAGCAGCAAAACCTCCACTTCCATCCTCAGTGCAGCAGTAGAAACAGCAGGGCTGCAGGCCAGCTCTTACTGAGTGACCTGCAAAGAGCACAAGTGAGTAAAACCCTGACCTAACCCATTTTGTTGTTCAATCAGTGTATCCTGGCAGGATTCAGCTGCTGTCCATCCTCCCTCAGACCTGCAGCATGATTAAGACTCATGGTTAATTTTCTTGCCTTATCTTAGAGAAACACACATGCTCATGTACATCTAATTTATATTTCTCCCTAATCACAAGAGACTATAATTTTGTTCTTGCTTTAAGAAAACAGTATTCCCTCTAAAAATGCTCCTTTCATAGCTCGTGCTATATGCAGCTGATCTGGGATGAGATTGCCTGCAGATTCTGGCTGGAATAACAGTAATAAAATAACAATCCAGGAATCCTTCAGCTGCCTCAGGAAACATGTCCAGAGGAAAACCCACCACCTTTGATGCTTCCCGATAGTTGTCTGTTCCTCCCACACCAGCAATGCCAGCAAAGCTCTCTTTGCTGCTGAAGTTACACTTCTCAGCGAGGCGAGGACAGGGCAAGTTTTTCTGGGGGAAGAATGGAAAGTGTTTGTGTCCCTGGATAGTCTCTGGAAGTGTGTGGGTGTTTTTGCATGCTTTGAGGGCCCAGCTCCACAAAATACTTTGGCACATGTGTAACCAGAAGTGACGTCCAACAGGGTCCTGCAGAGACAGACACTTCCAGCCTTCCAACTCCAGCTGGATCCAAACAGCTTTCCATGAAGTTTCAATTATTCCTTTTTTGTTCAAGCCATTAAAATAGCCTTCGTTCTGACAAGTGCCTGCCAGTGTAGCAGCTGCATTAAACTCACTTTGAAGTATAGCAGCTCCTACCCCTCATGAGAAGAAAAATCCATGATATAAGGTAAGAGATCTTGCCCTGCTGAATAATTCCTAGTTTTAATGTGAAAACCAGGATTAATTCAATGCCTGAGAGAAAGTTTGAGCAAAAGCACCATTAGGTATAGGGACCGCCTAATAGCACAGCTATTTTACAGAATTCCACTTTACACTCCATGACCTGTACAGCTTATTGAATAATTAGATAGACAGATGACACACAATCAGATTAAAGTGGCTTGAATGTGAATGAATATCAGTTTCCCAATTCCAAAAGGAATTTAATCATGGAAACTTTTACCTACTGTCCAGTTTACCATATTCTGGAGAGAGCTGAAAAGCAGTGATATCCATGTGATCATCTTCCTGATGCTTTTTCCAGGACAGAAGGAAACCTGAGCTATTGCCTCGCAGGTAAGCTTGGTCACAGGACACAGGTCCTGAAGATTTGGGAGTTAAAACCCACCCCTTTCTCATCTCCATGTAAAGCAGCTTTTTCTGACTGGGGTTCACATGTCATTAAAACAGACACATAATTAAACCAGAGACCTCATTAAAATTAGAAACACATTTAAAACAGAATGTGGGATAACTTACTAGAACTATACAGGGAAGAAATCAATTATAGTCATAGTAAAAGGAATGTTTTTTCACCTACTAGTATCCAATAGGCATTGCAAACAGTGCTTTGTGTTATATAAAGACATTGTGTTTCTCAGCATATAAACCATTTAACTGCAATAATGACTCACATTTCAGCTGCAAAGATAGACATGTATATTTTCTGAGGGTGCCAAAGAGTCAAGACACCAACTAGCCTTGGTGTATTTAGAAGAATGTGCTCAAATCACATGTCAAAGTAAACAGGAAAGCTAAACTATTGGTTAGGGGTGGTTTTGTTTGCTGGTGGTTTTTTTTTTTAAGCATCCCAATGTTTGCTTGGAGCTGTAATGCATATTGAAATGAATGGATATGAAAAAGTGTTAATGATTCTTCCACAGAATGAACTTAACCCCATCTGAAAAGATGCTGGAAATCTTGAAGAGTGTCAAAGTGTGACTTTGTTCACATATACTTCCCTTCTCCCATTTTTAAATCCAGTGCCTAAATAAGTGATGGATTTCATTAGGCAAGTTTTAAAGTGAAACCACAAAAGATCCTCCATTTTGTACTGAAAGCATTCATACAGAGGAGCTGTGCAGAGACAGCTTGTGATCTGCAGTAACTCAAACTTTGTGTCAAGTGGGCTCTATGCAGACGAACAGTCAATACAAAATATGGAGGAATTCCATTTCTCAGCCAAGACAATAGTCACTATCTGCAAAACTGCTGAACCAGGTAAACTGAAACTTTCCTTGGTAAATTTGCATTTTCTACACTGTAAGGGAGCATTCACTTTATTCACTCAACTATATCACATCTGATAAACATTTCCATCATACCTTCGGGGACTTGCACAATTAAAGCCCGAACCCATGAATTGTAGAGCCAGTGTGAGTGAGATGGTGGGAAAAGGGCAGCGGGAAGAGGATCACTCCCTTACAGCAACCCAGGCTTGTGCCAGATTAGTGACTGCATTACCATGGCCTGATGTTAACAGAAAATAAATTTCCTGCCTTGGCAGGGGATGGGGGATTTGATGTGTAAATGAGGGGAGAATAAAAGGGTAAAGCCCATAAGTACACACAACAGCAAGTCCGCGAGTAATGAGCCCAAGTTAGAAATGCTCCTGGAAACCCACGCTTCCAATGAATTGCTTTAAAATGACTGATTCGCTCATTTGTCATAAGCACACCCTGGGATCACCCTCTGAAACAGGAATATCTTGTCTTCCAGTCATTCCAGGGAATAAACACGCTGGGTTTCAGATGGGTGTTAGCCGGTGATGGATCTGCGCCCACCTATCAGCTGCATCTGTTTGCAGAGTATCTGCTCCTGTTAAACACAGCACAGTGATGCTGCTGTTACAGAGGCTTTCCTGCCTCTCCATCGCCCACCCCTGGAAGAGCAGTCTGCATGAGAAGATCTGTTAGACCAACCAGTGCCTATTAACCTACTGCCCCAAATACAGAGGCAGGGTAATCCTTGCAAGGAATCTTAACACATTTTGGGTAAGGCTGTTATGATCAGCACCACACAAAGCAACTGGCAGGAGGCCTGTGAAGACAAAGTCCAGGCTTTCAGCTGAGAGATGGGCTCACAGAAAGAGACCAAGGCAGAGAAGGGAGGTCAAGACCTTTCCTCCAGCATTTCAGCACAAGGAGGCAGGAGTGCAAGACAGCCTGTTTGAATCCCAGCTGCATTAGGATATATGGGATATTCAGGTACTGCTACAGACAGCACCAACTTTCACCAGTTTAAACTGTGAGGATCTTCATTGCTGGGATTTCCCTGAAGTCTGCTCTTACGCTTCTGGCTGTCAGATTCCACTTAATACTTGTATTTCTTTCTCACTTTGTAGATGCAGCATGTGTCTCGCTTGTTATACTGGGGGGAAGGGAAGGAGAGAGATGTCTAATTAAGTGCAAATAAGTTTCTCATGATGCAATACAGACTCATATAATGCTTCCCAGGTACCACTGTCTCAAACAACTTGGCAGGAGTTTCCCAGTTGCAAGGCTAGGATTTAAGAATAGCAGTAAACTTGTGTGGTCCTGCAGAAGCGCTCCTTACGTGCAGTGCTCCGATCCTGCCTTTGGGAACAGCTGTGCAAATCCACGCCTATGGCCGGGCTGGTATTTTGAAGGGAAGCTTGGTTTAGATTTTGTGTTTTTCTCCCTCTTAAGGCAGCCTTCGCTTTAAAATCATGTTCTCTAAGTTTATCACAGGGTGATAGTGCTGTCAAGCCACTGCAAGCGGCTGGTTTGTGTTGTATTCAAGAGACACAGCATAAGACTAAAAAAAACCCCTAAGTAATCCCTACAGAAAGCAAAGTGTGGAGGAGTACAGTAAACTGTGTCAAAATACAGGATGCCCATTCCAGAGCAGCTGACTGGTTTACCAGTTTCAGTTGTGCTGGAAGACAGAGAATGAATTGTCACCAGAGCTGCAAGATGAGGGATGTGGATCTTGAGATCCAGAACAGGCAATGCTACAATTTCCCTCTTTCCCAGGCCTCACATTTCCCTTCTGCCATGACTGTGCTGGGTAGTATGGGGTTATTTTTCTAGCAAATGCTCAGTTGATGAATTTCAGCTGCTTATCACCATTTTTGCCTTTGGCTGGACCCCAAAAGCATTTTAGCTTTTGGCAAAAGGAAATTAGAAGATGGTGCTATTTTATTGAATTAATAAAATAACTACAAACCAGCAATTCCTCTCCAAAATGATTGCTCATCCTAGACTAAGTTCTTGCTACTGCTGCTCCCAGCTGAGCATTGGCAGGTGGCTCAAAAAATTGATAATATCCTGCTCAACCTGACAAGGAGCTTTATCAATCAAAATTTATCAATCAATCAAGTCCTGCTGTTCAGCTCAATAGGAAAGTTCAATCACTCTTCTCTAGAGAAATCAATCTACACGTAATGTTTTCATCCCAAGATAATGTTAGACTGAAAATCTGGATCTGTTCTCACTGCTCCAGGGCTATTTATATCTTCTTACCTTGAAGGCTTACTAATTAGCAGCCTTCTTCCACACCCTTTGATATCATTGAAGTATTCTCAGTGTAAGCCACTGCTTTCTGATGATATCTCTGAGGGTGTGCAGAACAGCTGGAATCATTCGAAATATGATAGTTTGAGTGGTGATTGAAAGATGGCAATAGTTTTGTCTACGCAAGCAAAGCGCCGTGGGTTCTTCAGGATGGCTGTGGCCAACGGGATATGAAAGGCATTTACTCTCAGCTAAATCCAGAATCAGTAGATAGCAGGGGTTAGTCTGGACTTTTTCTAGACACTGCAAACATAGAATCAGCATAAAATCACAGCATGGTTTAGGTTGGAAGAGACCTTAAAGCTCATCCAGTTCCAATCCCCTGCCATGGACAGGGACACCTTCCACTACAGCAGGTTGCTGCAAGCCCAGTCCAACCTGACCTTGAACACTGTCAGGAATGGAGCAGCCACAGCTTCTCTGGGCAGCATCACATTATCAGGCAAGCACCTTTCAATTGTTTTTTGTCCCCCCTCCCTTTTTCACCCCCTATTTGCCTTATCTTGTTCCACAGGTGGAGTTTTGCATAGTCAATAGACCCTGAGCATTTAGTGGCAAGGTAACAACAAAACCAGGACCCAAATATGAGGACTTCATAAGGATTCCAAGAAAGCAGCTGAGATCTTGGTATTGCCTGCCTGAAATTACTCAGTGTTTCCCACACTTTGCAAACCCTCCGGTTCCCAGTTTCTCACACAGGAAAGCTGGGATAACTTGTTTGGAAGATGAATTTAATACTGCTGAAATCTTTTCTCAGGTAGTTTCTTCACAGTGAGTGAGGTTTATTTAAACTGTAATTGCTTGCATTTTTTTTAATCCATGTTACTCATTTAGCTGCTCCATAGCATGAGTTAATTTAAAAGCCTGTCATTAACTTAGCAACTCATTCTGCAAGGTTCAAAACTGAAGATGCGAAAAAGCCTTATCCGTATTAAAAATACACTTCAGACCAGGGTGACTCTGATGTTATCTGACGGCAGCTCCTGCTCAAAAGACAAGGCCTCATAGGAAAACCTGTGGTTTCCAACAGCCACTTTGATACCTGCCAGTAATTGCCTGCTCTCTTTTGCATGGTCTCATAGCAGCTTCTTGCCCTTCACTCCTTTTCACCCTTGTTTGAGCACCTTTGTTACCAGTCTCTTGCTCCCTTTCAGGACTGCTTTAGAGAGATAATAAAATTCTTGTGCAGATAGAAAGAACCAGATACAAATGGCTATGTGAGTGTATTTATGTTTATAGCATGAAGCCAGAGAACAGGCTGTCCTGGGTTCTGGTTTCCAACTGCAGCATAAATCCATCAGCAAATAAATTACAACCCCAGAGAAGAAAGCAGAAATGTACCAGCCGACACTGCAGGACATCCACCAGAGCAGCGTCTCAGAGGACTTCCTATCTCTTGCTCTCCACAGGAGTGAAAGATGGAGGCTTTCACCCCAAATTAAATAAGCTGTCATTTCATTTTGTTGGTGGGAACTGCAGAAAGGAAGCTGGGAGACAGTATCAGATAAGGAGCATTAAATACCTGCTTACATGCTAGAGGTCTTTCTCAGCTAAGACACTTTGGAGCAGTGTCCTGGGCCATGTGCTGTGCTTGCTGCCCCTCAACTGGCTGCACAGCCAGCATTACCATGACTCTGTCCTCTGGTCTCCCCTCCTTAAAGCAGCTATTAATTGAATAATATCATCCCTTCTCAGCCATTCAGGGGGAAGCATTAGTTAACATAGAACAAACATTCCTTTGCCAAGCTTGATGCACATTGCATTTACTGAACTACAGCCCTATCTCAGAATGCTGTTTTCTTCATTAGATAGCAGTCTCCAAAGGGAAAGCTGGCACAGGCAGCTTCTCAGGATAAAGGAGAACAGATAATGTTGTTCTTTTTCCCTTTGGATGTTTTTGTACGCAGGGCCATGCTAAGTACAAAACAGATGACAAGCTAAGAGGATCCTTTTGGCTGATGCAGGAATCCATCTCTGTTCTGGTGGAAAGAGATGACAGCAACACGTGCAGGAAAGCCTGGCTGAACTAAAGCCTTAATGCGAGATGTTCACATCTCAATAGACTTAGAGATAAACGGCCTTTTTCTTGTCCTCCATATGGTTTTGCTTTCCATACAGTAAGTGAATCATAACATTGGCTGAAGGATAAGCGGGAAGTAATGAACACATCATGGGAGGCTGAAGAGAGCCTGCCCAGCAGTTAGGGTGAAAGACAGTTAATCTGGATGGTAAGTGACCATCTCCCCAGTGTTTTCTCTCTTAACTGGGTTTGCACCAAACACCATCACTAGTCAGTGGGCTTCAAGGCCAAGCACATACTTAAACACATAGCTGGTCCAGGGTCTCGGAGGAATGATTTAAGTGAAAGTTATCTAGTCACCACCAACATCAGTGGGAGTTTTGTCAAGGATGTCACTCAGATCATGGTCCCATTGATGCTCTCAGAAAGAGGTAGAAGAAAATCATGAATGGGGTCTACTCCAGCATCGTGCTTACACTAAGACTGCACTCACAGAATGAAATAGGAGCTGCAAACATTGTCTTTCACCCTAGCAATATTTTATACCTTAACATATTAGTTGTCAAGGTTAAAGAGATAGGAAGTATATATTAAAAGCCAAACAAAATGCACTTGATGGATGGCAAGATTCATGCTTTGGAAAGTCTTCAGTTTTATAAACCAGTTTAGCTCAGGTCTATTAAGAGCTTTTCCTGGTGAAATAGTGAGGGTATTTTCTCTGCTATAATCATATCAGCCTGTATTCTGGGTTAATGGAGATGAATATTACTGCCAGATTTTGTTCTTTCCCTGCATGTAATCTAATGCCAGATGGCTCTGAATGGGTATTAAATCCCACATGTGCATGACCTCCCCAAGGTTTTTATCATTAGAACCTTAAAATAATTCAAGGAAAGTTTTCCCAAAGCCTGATCATAAACCTCCTAATGAGGGACTGAAGTCACCAAGAAATCCTCTTGTTAATTCCTGTTTGGTGTTTTTCTCCCTTTATGACAAATAAGGAAGAACTCACAGTATCAGAGATGCTTTTAAACTGTTTTAGTGGAAAACACAAAAAATGAGCATTCAGGTTAACGGTTCAGGCTCCCAGCAGGGTCTGGGGATGTAGAAACTGATCAGCCATCTTCAGCCTCTAATATAGGGCACAGTGATGTCATCATCCTTCAAGGCAAATAGAAGTTACTCTGTCAGTAACCAACAGTTTTATTCACCATCTAACATAACACCTAGTGTCAGAACAAATCTGTTCTGGTGTCAGATGAGTGGCTGAAACGGGACCTTATCTACACAGAAGGACTTACATGACCACCATCTTTGCACTAACTGGAGTTCAGCGACAGCTGCTCTATTCCCAATAATTTTCCTGAGAATTTTCTGCCCCTCATTTGCACAGAGGGCAGGGTACATTTTAATGGTTTTAGGTTTGTTTTTCTACTTGCTGTTTACTGCTCTGCACCGTACCTCACTTGAGCACATAAGACAAAACTGTTCATGGCCTCATGGGTTTTATGTACTTCTCATTATCAGGTCATCCAAAAGCAACATAAGTATTCCTGCAGCTAAATCACATCTTGTGAGAATAGGGAGGGATGAGAAATAGTCAGAATAAAGTAAAAATATTTTACTAATTTTGGGGTGTCCAAACTGTCCAGAAAACTTGTTTCTCAGAGGCCTTCACTGTGCATGCAAAATTCAACTCTAATATCTGTTGCAACTGGAAATATGCAGTGTCTGAAAACACCAATCCTTGGCCAAAACCACAATAATCATCTTGAAAGAGTTTAATTTGGGTAACTGAGGAAACTGAATCCAATTCAGCAGGATAGCATTCAAATGCATATGACCTTAATCATAGAATCATCCTGCCTTATTCTGAAGTCCCAGACTCACCTCTCAGTATGTAGAAAGAGAAATCTGACAGGCAACGTCCTTCCTTCAGGATATGGGACTAGAGCAGAGCCATCCAGGGTGGCAGGAGATGTATAGAAATAGATTAAAAATAACTAAATAGAAAGACAAAACCTGCCCCAGTACCCAACGGAACACTGTCACATCACCAAGGATTGTATTGCTGTGCAACACTTTATTTCCTCAAACCAGAGACACTCTCACTTAGGCTCATACCAGCAGCCACAGAAACAGTGTGTGTACAAGCATCTGTCCCATATGCTGGCAAAGATGCAGATGAGCTCTGGAAGAGACAGGGACCCTTTGCTGGAGCTAAGAGCTGAGCCAGGAACACTGAGCATCAACAAGCCACTGGAGAAAATAACATCCTGATAGAATCACAAACTGGTTTTGGTTGGAAGGGACCTTAAAGCTCATCCAATTCCAATCCCTTGCCACAGGCAGGGACACCTTCCCCTAGACCAGGTTTCTCCAAGCCCTGTCCAACACTTGAACATGGCCAGAGATGTGGCAGCCACAGCTTCTCTGGTCAACCTGTGCCAGCACCTCACCACGCTTATAGGGAATAAC